>VYZR01109785.1:28666-48100 GCA_013400675.1 Oxylabes madagascariensis | reverse complement strand
ATATAAATCAATTAAATATTAAATAAGTGACGTACTTGGATGAGGGGAGTTTTACCACATAACTCATAATAATTTGTCCCATCATAACAGCAGATGCTACTTTAATGGAAACCGCATAAANTAGCCTTAATACTGGAATCAGAAAGAATGAAATGTGATCCAGCTGTAGCTGGATCATAAATCCAGCTGGCTCATGTATTCACAAGGCAAAGCAGAAGAGGGAAAAAGCCTTTCAATCAAAAGAAGAAAGGGAGCTTGAGACAAATTTATATACTTTTCAATACAGCACATGATTAGTAAGATTTTCCTATCAGGTCTCCTTGTAACATAGGTGCAGGTTTCGGTTTTGTTTTTAACCTGCAAAACGTAACGTCAGCATTCCACATTTTAAACTCGCCCCCAATTTTTTGTCTCTTTTAGGAGCCCTTGGCTTTAGAACTCAGGACCTAGAAGTAAAGGTGTGCTGATTCAGCAGCAGTAACTCTACCAGCTCGACAGATAAGAACGGCAACTACAGGTCAGATCAGTAGATTATCTCCCACAGTGACTATCAGTGGATACATAAGGAAGTGCTAAAGAATACAGCAGCTTTATAGCGTACATATTTCACCAGGTTCCCAGCTTACATACAGCTNTATTTGTCAACATGAAACATTCTAACTACATGCTTCAGTTTGCAAAATAAAACAAATGGGAGCTATCACATCATGATGCTGAAAGCTGTTCATCATCTTGGTTTGCCTGGCAGAAGATCAGGAGTTATGGAGTGTATGCTCTCTCAAGAANCCCAGCTTACATACAGCTCAGGGACTTCAGGCAGAGCTGGCATCATTGTGCTTAACAGCAGTTGATGGATCTTTCTCCTGCAAAGTTATCTAAATGTGCTAACAGCCCAGCATCTCTAATTTTCCACGCCAAAGAGGTCCACAGTTAATGTATGTCTCTCTTCCAGGCAATGCCTTACCCTCAATGCTTGAGCAGGAGAGGATATGGTTTGCTGTTAAGTTATACATGCTTACACACCCTGTAACTGCTTGAAAATGGGACATACAAGGGCTGGCACTGTCTGTGCAGCCACAGCACTGTGGAATGTGCCAAAATATTAGTGCTACGTGCACAGAAAGGTAGGGTTCAGCCACACAGAAAGCACCACTCAACTGGCTTTAACAGCAACCATTTCAATGCTTTGGAGAAGCTGAAAATTGAGAATTTTATGTATCTCTCACGAAATTGAGAGTCTGGGTCTCTCATGGTCCCCCCATGCTTTCCTCTTTCCTTTGGGACAATCTGATTTAGTTTATTGGGGAATTAAGGTGGAATCAGTGCAGCTTCACACAGCAGAAAAATATGACAGCAGATATGCATGACTTTTGATGGAAAATTTAATGCCAAAAGAGCTCTTAGGCTCCTTTTGCTTTTGACCACAGCACATGTCCTCTGGCATACAGCACACTGCTGGAGAACTACTTCTCCAGGGAACTTCTGCCTGCCTTTGCAGTGGCTGTGCCTCGTATACTGGTACACGATGTGTACTTGCCATTTTTCTTCCTTGCCACACATGAAGCCCAAATATTTAACCAATCGATCTGTCAAGTTAAGACAAATTTTTAGCAAATAAACATCTGCTCACAAACTGAGCCTTATTTACAAACTGAGGTCTCCATCTCTTCTAACATCCATTTTTGTTACATGATGAAATAAAAAGTGTAACACCACCAACACACTGCTTTATCTAAAAGCTACGAGTGATGTTTAACCAGCCAACAAGAAGATGAGAAGGAAGGAGAGGAATAGCTACATGACAAGCTTGAAAGGAGAAACTGAGAAATGTGAGTTGACACACAGGTCACAGCAGGTGACACATGATTTACTGATGATAAGAAAGTGCCCTCCTTGTACTTTCTACACTATCAGTAACAGCGCCACACTGGAAACACCTTGTCTCTGTGAAATTGGACTGCCTGATAAAGATATCCTCACAAGAGATGTCTTATTTACTGAACTGATTCTTTTGTGATGACCTTGATCAATAATACCAGAAGCAAGGCGTGTGATACTTGTATATTCTTCTGAATTTTAAAAACCCTTTAACCTCTCCTTACCTTACCAAATACATCAGCCTGCACTGTCAAGTTTCACTGGCAAACTTTGAAGTGTGTCAGTGTTATGAGAGCACTGTTGCAACATCAGTTTCCTTCTGCAGGGATACATTCACCCTCCAGCCCTGGGATGTGGACTATTGCTGAATAAAATAGGGTGATGAAACAATTATTGCTGAATTCTGCATGATTCATAGTTGGTAATAACCACCTCCAAATGCAACATTCAAATTTACATTCTCATAATCAAAGGTCAGAAGAAGACAGCAGAATGGGTCATTATTCACAGCAGTTAAAACCATGCATTTACACTGGATACTGTATAATTCTTAGACAAACTGTGACTACACCTGTAAAAAATGTGATATATATAGAATTACAGATTTATAGGTTCTTGTATAAATCCTCCTACATTTCCCTGCAACAAAAGTTTTTTCATGCAAAATTAATGTGCCATTTCCTAACACAGAGTTCTCCAAATATTTAATCTCCTTGGTATCTCTGTCTTTGGTAGAAGAAGAACGAGTGACAACCGACTGGCTGCCCAGCATGGGAACAGCTTCTGCCAGCATCCAACGTCGCAAGCGAGGCCAATCCAGCCAGTGCTGCCCTTTAGCCAAAGGTATGTATGTAAACTAACTCTGAAAAAAGGTGGGGTTTTTTTGTCTAAAACACCAGGTTTAAGACTTGCCCATGTACCACAGTAGCCAAATTATTATGATTTCAGACATGTAAAACATTATGGCCATGGGAATACAAGAGGACTCATTATAACACTCACCAATGTAAAAATATTCCTATCACTCAGCATTTGGCACATGTAAGCTTCCTTAGAACCATCAAACAGGAGGGAAGAACTCCAATTGAACAGATATCCAAAAAGGTCATCAGCATGACAGCATGAAAGACTGTTCACCTGATCCTCCACATATGTCTGTGAGACAAGCAGATTCTTAGGAAGAACAAGACTTTTGCTTTACAAAGCATGAGTGCTTATAAGCTAAATTGTGAAGCAGACATGCCCTGTATCAGTTTCCAGTCTAATTTATTCTCAGTAATCACAGCTTACATGTTCAGCAACTAACTGTTGAATCAATCACTACATCAGAATGGAGTACTGTGGCATTTTTCCCTATTGAATTTTTATTATTTTTAATAAGAATGGTGATTTCTTTGTAATCATCAGATACAAAAGACTTCAGCTTTAATTTAGAGAAAGAACACTCTGGCCAGCAGAAGCTTGGCATGAAGAACAGAAATTTAAAAAGAAACCCTTATTGCCCTTTTAAAAATCAAAAGTAGCACCTTATCAGCATAATGACAGCATGATTTCAATAGCTTTCATGTGCCAATTTCACAACACTATTTCTATTAAATCATTAAGAATAAACATCTATTTTCATTTACTAATCTTTTTTCCAGTTAGAATCTCTCTGAATCACTGTACAATAGTAATTTCATTTCTTCCCACTTGCTTGCATCTTAATTAAAATCGGTCCACGTTGACTTTCATTTTTATAATACATCTGCCTATTTCACATCATAGCACCTTCATGACCCCCAGAGAGTCATGAGCCTTTAATATTTTATTTTGACCTTGTTAAGTTATTGGAACCATCAAAGATTTTTCTTCTTCCCTTGATAAACATTTTTTAATCCTTCTCAAAATGTAGAGGTTGTGTAAAAACACATAGTTGAGAACTATGCTTTCTTTAAACAACTCATGCTAATTTATTTTAAAAAACCCAACAATTTGTTGCCTCTCGATTTATTGCAAGTATTAGTTTATGAACCATAAACTTAATTATTAATTAAATAAGGATCGCTTCTTAAATGATACTTAAAGGCCTTTTCCTCTGAGCTTCAAGACAAAAAAAAATTTTGATTTTCAATTAAGAAAAATACCATCAATAATCAGTGACTGGACTTCGTAACAGTCTTCTATACAGTATCTGAATTTAGAAAAACAGGGGGTAGGGGGGATAAGCAGTTATCTTTTATTAGAGCAGTGGACCCAGCTGAAAAGTAAAAATGCCCTGACATAACACACAAGCCCTTCTCGGCCTGAAGCAGAAAGCTTGCCTATGTGTTTTAACTCCATCACCTGCTCTACTGACAGGTATTACTCAAAATGCTTACAAAGCACATGAAGAAGCACCAATTCAGACGGAAAGCAGAAAGGTGCTGAGCTATCCCTTCAGCCTAACACCCGTAAACTTGTCTTTGGAGCTCAAAGACAAAACAAAATACTGGGTACACTGGCACATACATTTGTATATTTGCCTTGGGCTCTCATCCAAATTCTTGCAGTGTTACCACTCTCACAGCACAGGTTCAGGCTCATGCAAAGGTTTTGGCACAGTCTGAGAGTCCTGGTATCGGAGGCAGCCTGATTACATGTTATCATTTATCAGGCTTGTATTTGCATTTACCTTCGGTATGGACCCTTACCTGACAGACAGCCCAAGCTATCTAACCTATCACCAGCCACAAGGAGGGTGTCTGCCATAAGACTCCTCAAGCAGAATGGCAGCTGGCATTTATAGCCACTTTAAAAGCCAGCTGGCATTTATAGCCACTTTGTACTAACTTTGGATGGCACAACTGCACAAAGAAGTACAGTGCCTAGAAATACCACTGCACCGAGCCTAGGTGGGAAACATGCTGCATTTGTTGCTTCTTTGAGAAGCAAAGCAGGCACAGCCACCAAGGTCTCTTCCCTCAAGCTTCTATTGACATTCCAGAAAGTCAAGTCTCAAGTTCATCGGTTCTGTATAATCAGTATTTGGCTACTGGGTGGAGGAAACTGGAGGCAGCTAGTGACAAAGTGGGAGAGGTGGATTGTTTGCCAGGAAAAAGCTGAGAAGTTTCATTAACAGCAAAAAAGTTTTTAAAAAGAAATGTTATAATGAGGGAGAATAACGGTCAATACTAAGATGGGCACTGGCAAAGGAATGTCTGTTTAAGGAGACCGCAGCATGAAGGAAAGCATAAAAACATGCACAGTTTTCTTTAGAGGATAGGAGATAAAGAAAAGATGCTGCTTGCGATTAAATCAGCACTTCATCTAGGGAGAAGCACAAAATTTAGGGGTTTGCAGTGAATACAGCTAATAGATCACCTGGGTATGCGTTAAAGAAGAGATTACAGGAAAGTAAACTGAAATTCCCAGTGGAAGTAATTATAATTTCAGCTTTTTATATGGTGTACAGATTTATCCAAGGTCCAAAGGAGAATACTTAATGTAATTGCTTACCATGCCCCCCTCTTTCTCCCTCAGCCTCTTCAAACACAACAGCTGCCAGTCAGGGCAGCTTAAGTTCTGTTACCAAAAACAGACAGCTTGAAGAAATGATATATGAAGAAATACAATACAAATACCCATGGCGCTCCTGTAGATTTTGTTACCAGTGAGTGCCAGCTTACTGAAAAAAGTTCTTCACAAGCTTCTGTCAGATGAGGCCTGTAACAAGTACCTAATATTATTGAACCTATAATTACAGTGGCTCTTGAGATGAGTACATAGACCACAGACACAAGCGGAAGGAGGGACTGGTCCTCCAGTGGTGAAATCAAAGGAGCAACAGCGCTCCTAAGTATGAATATTTGCTTTACCATTAGTGGATAGTTGAAGTCATAGCTCTCCATGCATGTTAGCTCCCCATCTGTACAACAGCTACAGCTCACCACCCTTCCACGACACTTGGCAGGTAGTGCTTATAAATAACCAGTCCAGAACAAAACCATTCTGACCTTTAATGCAGACACAAGTTCAAGTGAAGACTATAAATCCCACTTGTACATTTATAGAAATATAAGTAGGCAAGCAGAATATCTACACCATGAAATTCTTGGGCAGCTTCTTCAAATACATTATTATTAATATATTGATAAATATATTAATAAATATATTTGCACTGTTTAACTCTCTCATTGGCATGAATCGGCAGGAATTGAAGCAGAAATGTTACATCACAAATGGTCACTTGTAGTAACACATTCTCGAGCTTTTGGCAGCATTTGTAAGTAGTGGTAGAGCTGAGTTCTGCAGCGTGGTATTCTGCTGTCAGCCTCAGACTTCATTTCCTTTTTTTGTATTAGTAGAATATACTGTGGTAGTATAACCTCCCCTCTTCTGTGGAATAGAAATAATTATACTATTTGGAAATCTTCATACCGGCATGTAAGCATACATATAAATTCTACCAAATTAAATTTTAAGGCAAGACCACTTGTTTAGATCATATAAACAAAATGCTCTCAGACTTGCTGAGTTCTGAGAACTTAAACCACAGACAGCTAGCATACAGCTGCACATAGTCAGATATGGTATGTCTGCTAATATTGGCAACTTTATCATGCTGAGCAAATTTAACTGCTGGTTACTCTACACACAGAAGAAATATAGATTGAATAAACTGAAATAAAACTAAAAAACATCCCAAGGTAAGAAATTATGAAAGTCAAGGGCACTCAGTTGCTTTATAGAGTACTAGACAGTATTTATTAGTTGTACTACTGTGGCACCTAAGAGCCCCAGGCATGGGCCAAGGCTCAGCTGTGCTCACACTTGCAAAAATACAAAACAAAAGATAAACCACAAACTGTTGTAGGCCATAGCTAAGGACTTCATACAAAGCAGGGTACTGTCAAGTGTCAACTCCTGATGTACATCTTTTAATGAGGTACAGCTAAAGCCTAGATCTCAGCTCCTTGGCTGGATGTTACTTTTGGCACTAGATTTACCCGGTGAGCAGGAAGCCACCTGGAGTTGGATGACATCAACTGCTCACACCAAAGATGCACCTGAACTCCCCATCTTCCCTGCATTTCAGGCATTTGAACCAACACTGCAGGGGATGCACATCTCTCACTTCACAAGACAGGTCCTGAAGCCCAGATTTAGTAAAGCCAGAGGGGATTTAGAGGTGTGCGTTCAGTATCCTTTGGCAGACGCTGGAACAGTATGCAAGAAAGACCATGAGATTCATGGAGCAAGGGAGCTACACACTTTCTCCAAGCTGGCAACATGCTTCTGCAGGTTAATGGTTAAAGCACCGAGGAAGAGAGTCACAGGTTCCAGCCTGGGCTTTTGAAGTTGTTTCTGGTTTTATCACATAACTTAGATGAAAAAATATACAAATGATGTGTAAAATAAAACCACATGGCCCAAATGAGTACCTTCACTAATAAACCATAAAGTTGGCTGGATTCTTTCTTATTTTCATTCTGGTCTTGCAACTCTAGCATCAGGAATGTGAACACAAGGCAGAATTTCTCGTGCCTACTTCTTTCAGGTGCTTTCGAGTTAAGGAGATAAGGGCTCGCAATGTTTGTGGTTTTTTGTTAAAACTGTTTAAAAATGTTTTTAGGACCTAGTTCCTTCTTCATATCTGTTTGCAAGTGCTGAACACTGGAACAGTGGCATAGAATATGTTGTGTAAGTTACATACCTTGTCTTTTAAAACAACGTAGTTGCTCGTTGGCCTTTACATTTCTTTATATTTTGCTAGACTTATACTGATAGTCAGAAGAGCTTGTCTGCTGTTCACAGCACATATTGCTATGTTTAAGAAACGCTCTTAAAAATCTCAGTCTGGCACCTCAAATAAAACACTGAGTCACAAGTCCCTTGAACCCCTAAGTTGTTCATGCTTCTATTTACTCCTTCAGCTCACTGAAATGCCAGGATGTTACTCTCAGCCAATTTCTCATAACTTAAATATTCCACTAACTGCTCGTGAGCTAAGCAGCAGGCGGTGGTACTCTTGTAGTATCACTGCTTTCAATTTCAGGCTGCCTCGGTTAAAAACCACCGTAACTTTTCTGCCTTCCTGCGGGTCTTCAGCGCAGCCGAGCCCCCACCGTGAGCGGGCAGAGCGCCGCGCCGCCTCCCACCCAGCACCCCAAAACCCAGAGCAGGCACAAGCTCCTCACACCCGCGGCCGAAATCCCGGGGCAGTCCGTCACCTGGAGCATTTTTTAACCTGGATCGGGAATCTAATTGTTCGCAGTCCTGCAGAAGTAGTGAAAACGTGAGGTGTGCCACAGCACTCGCCGAGTGGCACGCCTGGCAACCCCCGCCCGCCCCAGGGCACCGCGACGCGCCGGGGCGCGGTACGGGGCCGGGTCCGGGACAGCGGGGACACTGCAGGGGATGCGCGCTGGGCTTTGAATACCCTCCTCACGCCCAGCCCCGCGGCGGGAGCTCCCGGGAACGCGCCGGGCGCGTCCCTTCCCCAGCCAGGAGGGATGCTGCTCCCCCGGCGAGGAGCCGGCCGCGGGGCTCCCCTCTCCCTCACCTCACACAAAGGCACGGCAGGGCGGCGGGGAGGCGAACCGGGCCCCGCCGCGCTTCCCCTGTCCCGGCTTCCCCCTCCGGTACCGCCCGAGGGATGGTCGACCCCGGGCAGGGGCATCGCCGCCCCGGGGCAGCGCCCGCCCGGGGCTCGGGGAGCGCCCGCCGAGGGTCGGGGCGAGCGGGACGGCGAGGAGCTCCGCGGACAGGTAGCTCCCCCTAAAATGGAGGGAGGGGAGAAATGCGGCGCCCGCCGGAGAAACTTACCGGAGGAAACCGACGAGCCGGACAAACTGGAGTTACTGGATGCGGCCATGGTCCCTCCTTGTCGCCCCTTAGCTGCGAGCCCCGCGTCGGCCCCCGCTGCTGTCCGGCCGCCGCTGCCGCNCAGCGCCTGTTGAGCGCCCCGGCCGGAGCCCCCTCGGCGGTGCCGCAGCCTGGGCTCCGCGCTCGGCTGCGCCCCCCGCCCGCCGGGGACCCCCGCTGCCCCGCCGCTGCGGCTAGGGCAGGGCTGCGCCCCTCGCCCGCGCTGCCCTTTGTCCCTCTCCTGCCCCCGAGGGCTGCCCTCCGTTCCCTCCTCCCACCTTCGCTTGTTTTCCTTTTCATTTTTTTCCCCCCCTCTCTCTTCTGACATCCGTTTTTCTTAGTAAAAACCCCCAAAACAGGCCGACACCAACACGGGGTTATGCCCTGCCAGGTGCACGGCGAGTGCGGAGCCCCGGCCTGGCCACAGCTTGGGCTCGCCCTCCCACCTGCCCCCGCAGCGCTCCCGGCCCGGGGGCTCTGGGGGCACACGGGGGGCATGGAGGGTCTGGCCCACCAGCCGGGTCCGTTGCCCCGTGTCTTAGTGTGCAAGTGGGAAAGAAGAAGAGCCGAGAAAGCATCGCTTGGAGGCTTCTTCCTGTTGACCGCCCTTCTCGTTCCTTTTTTCAGTGTTTTATCGCCAGCCAAAGCTTCTATCTCACTTTGTAAAACGAGGGTGGGAAGGCTACAGGAAGGTGGGCACCCGAGTGGCATGGCACACAGTCTTGCTGGCACGGGATCTGTAAGGAGCTTAAAACCTACTTGCCACGACGCTGATTTATGAAAGCCTTCCCTGTTTCGTAACAGGGAGTCTCTAACACAAAGTTACTTTGGGAGCGAGGAAGCGCATTAAAGTTTCTTTGGCAATCCAAGCCTTACCCACCCAGTTACTGCGCGTCCCAAACCAGCGTGCAAACCTCCTGCCCGCTCTGTAACCCGCGCCCAGCCGCTTCCCTTTCCTCGCGGAGCCAAACTGCAGCCCGGGCTCCCTAGAAGCTGCGGCCGGTTCCCGTTTTTTCCTCGGGAATGCAGGTCCCGAGTCCCCTCTAGCGGCAGAGGCGGCAGCGGCAGCGATGCCGCCGTCGCGGCCGCCGGGCCCCGCTGCCCCCGCGGGCTCCTGCGGCAGCGCTGGCAACGCGGCCGAGGCCAGCTGGCCTCTCCAGGTTTTATTGGGTAATGACGGCTGGCTCCGTGAGAGAAGGAACGAGCTTTAAACCAGGCTTTAGCACTGACTCCTATTAATCTGTAAATTGCCACGTACGGAGATAAAAGCAGGATTGGCGCGTCACTGCTTTTTGGTCTCTGGCCAGGTATTTCGTGTCACGCATGTTGAAGACCGGATGTTAAGGACAAAATGAGAAAGGCAGATAGGTCATAAAAGCAGGCTGATACCTGGGGTGTAGGAAAATGCTGCAATAATACAGTAAACACCAAGACTGCCCTAGTAAATTGCTGCTTGCAGCATGTGTGATGTTTCAAACAGTCAAATGGGATTCACTTGTATCCTACATGATTGTTTTTTTCTGCTCCTCCTGCTATATCTCTTTCCAGCGTTTGCCTCCTCGTAGTCTGCTATGTCTTCATTTTCCCCTCCATAATCTAGCACTCTCTTGCCCTCATCTCTCTCCAGTAACTCTTGGAATTGTGTCTCATACGATTGGTGAAATAGGGTGGTGTTAACAACACTGTCACAACAACACAGAATCTGCAGGGACAGGGGTAAATAACCTGAAAGAGAGAAAACACCCTCATTCTGCTGAGACTTGGCAGGTAGAAAAGAATTTCCTTAACTAATTTTAAATTATCGTTCCACCTATATATCTGGATAAATCAAGAGAGCAATTTCTTCAAAGAATGATTACTCCAGATATTCCAGTAAATGAAAATGGAGTATTTTCTATCCAAAACTAGTGAGTATGAACATGTCTTGTTTTGAGTGTGTGTACCTTTGAAATTATCAACAGGCAATGGTAGATAATTTTTGTGGTAACAGCAGGTATGAGGTTGTGTAATCTCAGTTTCTCCAACACTGAAAGGTAAATCAATAAAGTTAAGCGAAATGCACTGTAGATTAAAAGAAACTCACATTTCAAGACAGGATGGCCTTTTTCTTGTTACAAGCAAAGAACATAAAAGCCATGAAACTAGAGGGGAAATCACTACATCAAAGGGGAAGCAAATTTAAATGACACAAAAGTAGCCTTGTTATGTGTCAAAAGTGCAAAGTAAAGACAATGCAATCAAGTCTCAGTTCTATTTTACAGAAAATGTGAACAGATTCTGCCCTAGTCTAATTTGTCAGAGCCCAGATATATCCATTACTAATGATATAAATTCTTAGTATCAAGAATAAATTTTAAATGGTAAATTCTGATGTAAACTATTCCTGGGCTTTCCATAAGTGCATGCTTCATATAACTCTGATAAAAATCTTCTACTTTACCCTCCCTATAGAACTAAATTTAGTGCCTGCTTCCATTATGTCTGCACTTTGATAAGAAGTCACAGCTTCCAAAAGTTTTGAGGAACTCAGAAAAATCAAATTTCCCTATGTGTTATGACTTTAGAACACTGCATTTGACATTAACAGTGAGTTGCAAAGGAAAAATACTAAATTGTGTGCTTTGCATCAAGCATGAGAAAGATCTGAAAGCTTTTCTGGTTTTCATTCCTGGGGAAGATTCCTTGAAGATTTCCTTGCTTCCAGGTCAGTTCAATGTAGTTTTTACTGACAGAGTTTCAGTGTTTGTTTCTTCGCTTTTTTTTTTTTTTTTTTTTTAATTAAGAGATTAAAGAGTTACTTGAAGAATTAACAAACCAGTCCTCAATCTATAGTAAAAACCCAAAGAAGTGAGTGCCTGCCTAATGCTAGAGCTCAGCTAGCAACGTGATATTTGAAATAACATTTGACTCACTGTGGAAGAGGCCATTGTATTTCAAAAACTAATAAATATGGGAAGCTCAAAGTAATAGCTGGAACATTCAAGGAACCCAAACCCATTGCTGCTTGATTCTAAGAAAAAAAATCTCAGAAAATACCTAAAAGGTTTCTCCAAACTTTCAATGTGTTAGATTATTTATGTAGCCTAATTATCCACTCTCATATTTCAGCATGGTAAAACTCCTGTTCAAGCGAAAGCTCACACACATATTGTTCTCCAGTAAACAAAAATAAGTGAAGACCATGGAATTACAGCAAATAGTAGGTCTTGCAGCCCAAGAACTGTTGAACCAAATACAAAAATAAGTAGAACTACATTTGAAAGTAACTTTCTTTCATAGTGTATTTTCAAACCTGTTGGTGTGTAGGTGCATGTATAATTTCATTGTCATACAAACTGGTGGAAGAATGTATTTTGGTAAAATTGTAAGCATATGCATGGGGAGGGTAGCATTTGGAGGGCCATCAGTGCAAAACATAGTGACTTTGACAGCTGAGGACATGTCTGTGCTGCTTTTTGTGCTGTGGAGTGACCTCTGGAGTGGCCTCGGTTCCCCAGCCAGCTGGTATGGACACACTGGCTTGTGTCCTTATTTCAAAACGAAGGCTCAGCAGGTGAGAAAGACCGCCTGCCTTCTGCATGGTCAACACTATCATAGCTAGCTTGCAGTGACTTTGTGAAGACAAATCCTGGTTGACAAATAGTTGTTAACGTTCCCATGTGATAAAAGCAAGCAGAAAGTCACCCTTCTGTACAGCGGATTGAATACCTAGAAATAACAAATAAAGGAAAGCAGGCAGAGCTGTGCTGCTTTCCCTCAAGAAGACAGATTTTTCCCTATTGACCAAATGGCTTATTGCATAGCTAAGTATCCACATATTTAACATCCTGGTTTCCTCTTGTTCAACTTTAGACATAGTAGGCACTTTCACAGTAGAGGCAAAGACCGCTGCAGAGAATTTCTTTCATTTTACTGACTTGGCAGAATGCTTCCTGCTGCAGAAAAAGAGATTTAAAACATAAGTATAGATGAGGAAAAAAAAAAAAAAAAAGGATTGATAGGGCCTGCAGTAACATGAATCTCTGTATCAGCTTGGATTACTTCATCTGAAAGAAATTAATCCAAGGCAGACAATAATTTATATTGCTATCTTTAAGATGTTGAAGTCTCCATTATACAGGAGCCATTTCATAAGAGTCCTCCTAAAAGAATCTGGCTTGGAATCAGCACATCTTGTGTCCCCTCAGCCTCAAGCCCTCTCCATCCCATATGACAGCCAAGGTTTGTGTTGCCTTCTGGCAGCCAAGCCCCTGTAGGTGGCTGCAGCACAATCCTCAAGGCCCTTCTGGTTTTGCAGTCGCGGCATCTGGGATTATGTTTGTGGAATCTGCCATAATCCGCAATATCTGACGGCTGGGTTATTATAGCAGGGGAGCAGGGGCTGACTGTGTGCCATAAACTTTCACCTGGCAGGGAGAACAGCAGTTTGAATCCCAGGTAATGAATTTATTTCAGCTTGAAAAGTGGCAGTTGTTATTTCAGTGTGAGTGTAGATTGGCAAAAATGTTGGAATTTAATTAATTATGCAAATAAGGGGAAAGTAAAGATGTTTGCCCCACTGCTCTGATTATGTAATAGGTATAGAAATATAAACGTTCTGTGCAAGACAGCAAGATATATGACACAAAGATTTAGAGTGCAAAGACCTAAAATGCTAATCCTTTCTTTGATGTTTATATTGCTTAGCTGGAAAGGGAGGAAATGCATTTTTCATTCTTTGATGCTGTGGAAGGGAAAGGCCTTTATAAGCAATATATAATCCATATTTATATACTCTCCACAGTACTTGGAAACTTTATTCAATATAAGCAGAAGCTATAATAAGAAAAATAAACCAAAATATCAATAAATAGCAGATGCACACTGTATTGGGGTATGAATAAATTATGTGAGTCATAATGATTGCAACAGCAGGTGGTGGTGTAGTTCAAGACTCTGTGATTTCTCGCTTTTTTCCTCATACTCCAAAGAGGAAGGCTTGAGACCCCTAATGCCTGGTGCAATTTTTAACTCTGCACCTTCAATTGGTGAACAAACTAGAGGCATCTATTGAATTTTATTAACTCTGCAAAAAAACATACAGCAAGTGGGCTGGTCATCATTTATGAGTGCTAAAGCTGCTGCTATGACTAATTTATGAACATCCATCCTATTTGTCTTTTCCTCTTTCTTCCTGTCTCATACATCCTATTTTAATTAAATCTCGGATAGGGAGTTCGCTGGAGTAGAGAATTTCCTTGTTATGTTGTTTTCAAAGTTTTTTATTGTGGAGCTCTAAAGCTGTAATTGGAAACTGATAAAGATTTTGAAATTACCAGTCAATTATGTAACTGTCATTAGACTTTATTATAAAAACATAAATTGTACAGAAGCAGTACAGGTGAAATTGAACTTCAGTGTGTTTTTCCTTTCTTAATAACAATCAGAAAATTTCAAATATTTTGCCTTAGAGAACGGAATTTGAAAGTCCTGACTATTGCAGTTCTCTTTTACATCATGATTATAGTCTTATTTTGGAACATGACAGTGTTTCATTTAAATTTTTCCAGAGGTGGAACACAAAGCTGCTAAATATTTAAACATGTCTAATTTTTTTACTGAACCATAAACACTAATAATTTTGGACAGTGAAACCTTTTGTTTGTCCAGGCAACTAGTATCAAACAAGTCCTGCACATATAGGAAAAGAGGACTTTTCTCCATGTTTCTGTACTGCCATTCTCTGAACAGAATGCATCCCTGTGTACTGTGAAGGTCGTGTTTGTATGCGAGCTACTCTCAACCTCTGTAATTATTGGAAGATACTGCACTACCACATAGTTTGAGGTAGACGAAGAAGTGAAAAAAGCAAGAACAGAAACAATTTTGATGAACTTAACAACAATAATCAGTCTCCTTTTCTGAGTATTCTAATTCTTATGTTACTATGTATTAACAAACTCAATATGAAATATGGTCCTAACTGGAATAAATTGAGATTTTCATATAGAATTGTTTCAAGTACATCACGCTTAAAAAGAAACTCCATGATGTACAATACATAGCTTTTATTAACCTTTGGCCTTTTATCTAGACTGATATTTAAATAAATTCTTTTCCTCATAGTTCGACATCTCTTCTTTCTTCAACCTGCAATAAAGTCATCATGTTGAATTCACAGCTTGCCAATTACCATGACAAAGCAGTGATATCAAAGCCTCATATTTACTCTTTCATTAAGAAGCAAGAAGGAGTGGGGTTCAGAACAGAGCTACTTTAACTCTCCTGTCATCTTTTCCTTGTATGTGAATTATACGCAAACCTACTAAGATTTAATTAATGAATTTATTTGCTATTTCAGCATTCTCACTACTTCTTGGCTGATGGATTTGAGAACTGTTCAATGCAACAATATATTCAGATACTCTTCATTCACAAATAGTGGTAGAGTTGTATGTTTTGTTACCTAAATTGTGTGTTATGAGCCTTTAGAAATTAAACCAGCACTTGTCCAAAGTAAGTTCTATTTTAGCTATAGAACTGAAAATTGTGTTCAGACTATAGCGAAAGCAAAGCTTTGCTCATTTATTTGTCAAAAATAAATTAGTCAGAGTATGTATTTAGAAGTTATTTACTTCAGATGTTCATGAATTATTTATCTCAATTTTTTCCCTGTTTAACTGTGATACTGTATTCCCTTAATTAGCTACAAATATCTTAAATTAGAGAGGGGCAGCTACTAGAGGAGAATTCCCATATTAATATGGGTTTTATTTATAAATGTTTACTGCTCCTTTATAAAACACTGTCTAAAATGTAATTGCATATACTTTGCAATTTACTAATATAGGTTGGGGAAGCCTCAAACTTGGCTGTTTTATTCTTAAATACTTTCAGATTTGGATGCTCTGTTTTACATCTGTAAACAGAAACCTTACAGGCTATAATGGGTTTTGCAGTAGGGTTCTCTATTCTTCATTTATAGACTTAGAGTTCAAACGTAGAGATTTTGGATGTTTTGTTGGACCAACATACCATTCATCTATGTAACACAATTTCCTAAAGGCCTACTGACATTAACCATCCTAGATTCCAGATGAACGCATTTCTCTTCTCTTCTCTACAGCTTTGCCTAGGAGATAAAATCAATACGCAGCTCCATGTTTCTCCCTGAATGCTTGGACCAAAACCTTGCCTCTACTGAAGGCGGTAATAGTTTTCCTCACTGACTTCAAAGAGGCCAGTTTCACCCTTCATTTCCCTGCTGGATACTGCTTTTCCCTTTAAGCTACCACATATCATAAAAATTACTGTGCTTTGAAAACTATAATGCACCACAATAAAAATTGTAATGCCACAAGGTAGTGTCAACATGTATTTTTATGCAGTAGAGGGAGGAAGAAATAAACCAGGAGAGACAAATGTTACTAATCAAAATTTGAGAGTTTTTGTTGCAGTTATAAATTAAAATGCATCCTTTCAAGCAATAAAACCCCCATGTACTTGCTTAGTACCATTCCACCAAGGGCAGTCACAAGGTAACCTGAGGTTTACCAGCAAATCTCTTCTNGATAAAATCACAACTGAGGAAACCTTTTAATGAAAAGCTTATAAAAAGCATATACCATAAATATTTTTATATCCATTAAATATATACATATATATATATAGCCTGTACCATAATTAGAAATTTGTTAAGTAACTATCTAAGACATATGATGGAAAAAGCTGACGAAGTAAATAAAGGCAAAATGAAATCTCTAGTTTAAAATCACCATCAGAGGTAAACAGCCCCACCAGGAAGGGCATGAATGTCTCCTGATAGTCAAGGCTATCTGCAATACCTGTCATCATAGCTCTTATCTGGCTTTATTGGGTTTGGGTTTTTGCTTTTGTCTGGTTGGATTGGTTTGTTTGGGACTTTTTTCTAAGGAAAAAAGAATGCTTGATTAAGCTAATTCTTTGGCTTACTCCATTTGCTGCATAATTAACTGAATATTGAATAGACATTTTGCATGTTATATAAAATCAGCTTAAGTGGACGGGAAAACATTCAGAGTACAAATGAGCTTTTATCAGTGACTGAAGATCCTATTGTCTGTGATTCACAAGGAAAGTAAACAGAGCTGCCTGTGCCCAACCTGTCTTTCATTCCATAGATGTAAAGAGGAAACAAAATCTTGGAAGTCCTGCTCTCATTATTATTCTGACATTTTGAAGCATGCAAAAACATTATATGAAATGCAAATTCTAGGGAATTTTATCAGAGGCAAGCACTTCAAATGATATGATTCTAAAATTGCACAATAAATTAAAGATAAAATGGGATGAAAGCTATTTGAAAGAGTCATAAATAAGTGTCTGTGTGCAAATAACATTAACACATCATAAGCTTAGCTGGGCAGAATGGGNACCATCCTAGATTCCAGATGAACACATTTCTCTTCTCTTCTCTTCTCTACAGCTTTGCCTAGGAGATAAAATCAATACGCAGCTCCATGTTTCTCCCTGAATGCTTGGACCAAAACCTTGCCTCTACTGAAGGCGGTAATAGTTTTCCTCACTGACTTCAAAGAGGCCAGTTTCACCCTTCATTTCCCTGCTGGATACTGCTTTTCCCTTTAAGCTACCACATATCATAAAAATTACTGTGCTTTGAAAACTATAATGCACCACAATAAAAATTGTAATGCCACAAGGTAGTGTCAACATGTATTTTTATGCAGTAGAGGGAGGAAGAAATAAACCAGGAGAGACAAATGTTACTAATCAAAATTTGAGAGTTTTTGTTGCAGTTATAAATTAAAATGCATCCTTTCAAGCAATAAAACCCCCATGTACTTGCTTAGTACCATTCCACCAAGGGCAGTCACAAGGTAACCTGAGGTTTACCAGCAAATCTCTTCTTACAATTTCTCAGTCATGAAGGTTAGAAATGGGATTTTGATCTCTGAAGGGTTTGTGAGAAAAGTGTAAATATCCAGCATGTTCTGCAGATCTTAGATATTGAACCATTATCCTGGCAAAAACTTAGATTTTAGTAAGTGCAACTTCATTTTAAAATGATATGGCATCATGGGTTACTTTGCTTCTTTAGTTAACTTTTTCCAGTCATTTATCTTCTGCCTGAGATGCTTTGCTGTAGTTTTAAGCATCTAGAACAAACATATATAAGAAAAAGAGGATCAGGTTTGTCTTCCATTCAGAACCAGACTTGTATGCAGACTACAGAGAACTATAGATGAGTAGAGACAGTGAGCAATAGGGATAGGAACTATAACAATTTGAGCTGTTGGCCCCTTTTAATTTCCTAAGTCAGGTCCACTTAAGTATGTGATCACCCTGACATTGGAGGAAAGGTCAGGTCTTTGTTCCAGTGCAGAATTTCTGTATTTCTAATCCTATTATTTGTGATCTGAGGGGTGTGGTGGAGTGGTGCATATTTGGACTTCAAAGATAAAAGCTCAGCTGAGAAAATATTTTGTTGAATAGTAGTAGTAAAGAATATTCTANTATATAAAATCAGCTTAAGTGGACAGGAAAACATTCAGAGTACAAATGAGCTTTTATCAGTGACTGAAGATCCTATTGTCTGTGATTCACAAGGAAAGTAAACAGAGCTGCCTGTGCCCAACCTGTCTTTCATTCCATAGATGTAAAGAGGAAACAAAATCTTGGAAGTCCTGCTCTCATTATTATTCTGACATTTTGAAGCATGCAAAAACATTATATGAAATGCAAATTCTAGGGAATTTTATCAGAGGCAAGCACTTCAAATGATATGATTCTAAAATTGCACAATAAATTAAAGATAAAATGGGATGAAAGCTATTTGAAAGAGTCATAAATAAGTGTCTGTGTGCAAATAACATTAACACATCATAAGCTTAGCTGGGCAGAATGGGGGCTGTAAAAGTGTTGAGGATGATTTGGTTCAGGTTTGCAAGTTCTTGGCCACAGAGAACATGCAGTGCTGGATTTCAAGGCCCAGGCAGTTCCCCAGGGAATGCTGTGAAAAGAAAGTTGAATGACATTTAGTTAAAATTCTGCTGTGAACTCCAATAAAAGGACAACGCTATCAGGGTCTGCAGAGGTTCCATTTAGCAGTGGTTGGTTTGGACAAGAGCATAAGGATCACTGTGTTCTCATAAAGTTCAGAAAATTAAGAGAAAGAGCAGTACCATAGAAACGGCAAAGTATTTTTATGTCTTCAGAAGGAAATGCCTCAGAAGAATGAATAATTAGATGGAATGACTTGCTAAAGATCAACCTCTTATATCACAGTTCATCCTGAAAAGAAAATGGAGGTGACTGGTACAAATGTTAAGGACTAAGTTAAAGCACATCCCGCTTCAGGAATGGCAATGGGATACTGAGGAAATTTGCCCACGGTTAATCAAGGCTGACCCTCCACACTCACCAAAGTTTGTAGAATTACAGTCAAACGTAGCATAGGGCAAAGCAGGTTTTTCACCAGCCTTTATTGGTTCTGTTGGCTACCTCTGACAGCACTTTAAACACTCACTTTAAAAAAATAATGAAATAAGCAAAATTTTTCTTCTTTCACCCCTAGCTGGGAAGAGCAGCCAGTAGAAAAATCAGTGGAATTTCGAACAACCCTGTGCCATGGATCACCCTAGTTGGAAAAAGACAACAACTGAGAAGGGTATGCTTGTGTGTCCATGAGACACCATCCATATGCACATTCGTGAGTGTGTGTCTGTGTCTGTGTCTGTGTGTTTCTCTGTGTGT
>VYZR01109775.1:3831-34556 GCA_013400675.1 Oxylabes madagascariensis | reverse complement strand
AACTCTATCCCAGCCAAAACCACCTTAATTGTTCTTTCAACTTATTACAATACTGTAATGGGAGTTTGTCCACTGAAACCCAACACCCTCCATATCACCAGTTCAGACTTCTGGAGCACACAGGAGAAGAGTGTTTTATGATGTTCAAATAATATGTGAAAAAAAAAAGGGTATACTTTAAATGTTTTTACAGTCACTTTTCAGCATATAACCCCTTAAAAATAATTATCAGGATTATGTTCTGCTGTTTTTGAGAAATATAAAATATATATCTTGTCTTCCTCTATACAAGTAATTTTTAAGAAATGTTGGAAGAACTGTTTTCATTTGTTTTCTATCTCTCTATGAAACTCTCTTCTTCCTTTCTCTATAATGGATCCTTTAAACAGAAGCTGATAGTTCAATGGATGAAAATGTATAAAAGTCCATAGTCAGTCTCCTGCCTTTTGTAAGCCACAATAAAATCAGTTGTGATGATGTGAGGGAACTGATCTGGAATGGAGAGATTGAATTTCTTGAATACTTTGACATACACAATATCTGTTTATTACAGATGTTGAAGTTTACTTGGTTTATGATCTTTCTTCTACATCTGAGTTCACGGGGTTGGATCTGTGAAGGGCCATGAATGATTGAGGTTAGGCTTTGGTGGTGTTCAGGTACTCAATTTGAAATATGCAAATCTCAAAAATTTCACTTAGCACTACATGGTGTCTGTAGACATCTAAACTTTCCCTGATAAATTTTTCCAGAAACCTGCTATTCTGTTTTTAGGCCTGCTCAAAAGCACCAGTCAAGCTCCACAGTCTGGTCACCCCACCCACATTGCCTGCAGGTCCCAATCCCATTGTTGTTCTCAGTGAACACCTGTAACATCCTTTTCCTCCTATGACAACTGCCACTTATGGAAACATGGCTAGGAGAAATCTCCCAGAGATCACACTGCTTGTCTTGTAGCTTAGGTGCTCTCGGGGTAGGACAGCAAGGACTTGCTGACAAACATGAAGAAGGGGTCAACGATTTCCTGTCTTCCCCAACGTACATTGTGTCCGTCCTTCCTTCCTTCCTTCCTTCCTTCCTTCCTCCCTCTCTCCCTCCCTCAATATTTCTATGTGAATTTTTTCATGTTTCCTGGGCACAATAACACAGTAGGGATTATCAACCATGTTACAAAACATGGGGTCATCCAAACTCCACAGAGTTGCTTATTAAATAGACAGAACAGCAGAGAAGGCAATTGCATATCACCCATAGGACATAGCTACACAGCAGATTTTTTTAAAATGCTCTATTTTTGATAAAACAATACTTTTAAAATCAGTCTGTAAGAAGTACATGAAGCTCCTAGATCGGCATCCTCTCTTTGTCCCTTTTCCAACCTCTGTCTTGGTTCTTCTTGGATGTCCCAGGATATGAGTCAAGAATGACACTTGAAGACAAGGGAAATCTGCAGCAACCAACAAGCCTATAGTCTCATGATATGTAAGTGCATCACCTGAATACACCATCATCCTTGGCATGATCCCAACTCTTCTTTATCTAATATTCTTTACTTTTACTGTACTTTGTTCTTAGATAGAATCTGAAAATTCATGGATTCTTTTAGTATACTCACGTGTCCAAATTCAAAGCCAGAGTTTGTGAGTAGGTCCTTAGCAGATTATAAGATGCCTTTCACCATTTTACACATGGTAAAATATTAAATTGATTTATTGTAAGAATATATTGCTACAAGAGTTAGTCTTGAAATCATGGATCATCAACCAGGGGACAAATTAGCCATCTAATGTACTCTGGGCTTTATCTTCTGTGACAACCCTGGGAAATATTTTATGGTGAATTTTAATACCCTCCTTAGGTCAATTCTGAGCTGCAATTTGTCATGCATCATAAATTTAAAAGTCTAAATAAGACCTGATATTAATTATTGGTTTGTAGTAGCTGAACATTTTATAAAGCTGCAGTAATAGTCCTATTCTTAATCTCTACCTACAAGCATCTGGCTGCTGAGTATTTGGTACTCTGTGCTTATTTTGTTTCATGCATTGAATTTGCACCTACTAGGAAAAACACTACAATATAAAGCATGAGATTATAGTATTCATTTTTGAACCTTCTGTGTGGTATTTGACACACACAGAGATTTTCTCAGCTCTAGAAATCGAGGCAATGTTGTCTCAGAGCAGCAAACACAGCTAATGTTCTCAAAGCTGTCAGAAGCTGCACTTTTTTATGCCCTTAGATAAAAGTGATTAGGTTTTTAGAAACATAAAAACTCCAATAAAATCCCAGCTGAAATCAATGAAGTGTAATTATTAGTATTTCTAATTGGCAATAGTCTATACTGACTCTCATGCCTTTGTGTCTAGTCGTACCTCTTTTACCTCTTTAGCCCAGACACTCCCATTATACAGCATGTTATATTACAAAAGTAGTTCCTAAATTTGATATTAATGTTTCACAGCAGCGGCTGTGGCACAAAGGCACCCCACAACACAGGTGATACCAATACATTAATTGCTACCAGCGTCTCAGAGAGCAGATTTCTGATAGTTTAGAAATACTGCGAGTGGATAAAAAAAACAAAGTGTAACGTGGGTCTAAAAACTTGTCTTTACATACTTAAAGAATTTGAGAATTTTAATTCCAGAGTTTGCAAAGGCTGATAAAGAAGAGAAGGAGGGGGAGACTATTGTCAAAGAGTTTTCCTTTAGAGAATTGCCTTGAGGGCACGGTGGGAGAGGGGAAGGTTCCTTCCCGTCAGGCGGCTAAAAGGCAGAGGTTTCTTCTTCAATCCAGCGATTCCTGGGCGTTTCCTGCCACCCTGCCCCTCCTTCCTGAAGGGACACCGAAATGAAGGCTGCAAACAGCCCTGAGCTCCCAGCCCCGAGCAGAGCGGCTCCGGCCACTGCTGATGCTGCAAGGGGAGGGCAGGGGAGCAGGAGCAGGAAATGCCCCGATGGCAGGGAAGGAGAGATAACCTTCCTCGCCCTTCATCCGAGCAGTTTGAAGGAGCTATACCTCCATCCTGCCCTGCAGTGAGGGCTGTGATTTAGCCTGCCCCACCTTTGGGATTTCTCTCCTTGCTTTAGCAATGCAGCCGGGCCAGTCCGGCTGACCCCAGCAGCAGCCCCGCCGCTGGGCTGGCCGGGATAACTGCACCTTCATAGCCAGAGCTGGAATAACAAACTCGGTTCATGCAGGGGGCAGAGCCTCGGACTCATCTCTGCTCGAGAGGCCTGGTTATTTATTAATTATATTTAAAGTTTTATAACAGCTTAAAAGGAATGCGAGCCAGAGGCAACACTTGCAGTGAAGCCTCCCTTGTGCAATGCTTGTGTAATTCTCATGGTTAGTGGTGGTGTGTGCAGCTACGATAGGCTCCAGACTGTTCCCTTCTCGAATGCTTCCACTGACCCTGGTGATTTCTTCATCCTTTGACATGGGGAATGTTCTGACAGACAGACGTCCCCCAAAAGCACCACTGTGTTTTGAAATCCCAGAACATGGGAGTCCAGCTGGAAGATCAATACAAAATCTTTCCTAATCTCTTTCTAAGGAAAATCTGAAAGATTCCTGCCTTTTGATACCCTCTTGGTGAGACTAGCAAGAATATTTTGCAAGCCACTTTCCTTCTCCTTAAAGTCCCACTTGCCATAATGAGATGAGTGCGGTGGATAAGACTGCAGGATCCAAATTTCTGATAAAGAGCCTACAAAATTGAAGTATCAAGGAGTGGTGTAAGTGAAAGTGTTCAGGTGAGTTCGGAATTGAGGTATACTGGCTTGTTGAGTTGGGAACGGCTTTGATAAATATATTTATGATTTGCCACTACCTTTTACTTAGTGCAAAGCAACCATTTATTCAGTAGTAGGCACTTCTGAAGTAGAAATTCCCTGGTGTGAGTGGTTTGACTTCAAAACACTGGGAACAGGGGAAATTGATTCTAGCTGAGCCTATTTGGGGCACGGATAACGAAGGACCGGACTCTACCGAAAGACTGCTTGTAAAGGTATTGGTAACTCCGGTGAGCCTACTCCAGGTTTCCTCTGGCATCCTGGGACCTGCCCCAATCCAGGCAGCCGCTGCCATCTACAGCCACCTGCTGGCTCACCCCTGCATCCTGAGTGCTCTGCACAAGCTCCTGCAAGGCAAAAGGAGAAGATGGGGGGTCAGTATGCTATACCACCAATGTATTTTTAAACAAATATCACCTGTTTAATCTGAGCATAGCTTCTTGTTCTGAAGAGACCTGTTAAGAACTTTTACTGCCTTTGTGTTCCCTTTTAATCATTTTATGTGAGCCAAGTTTCTTCCAGACACTTAGCACATCTTAGCTAATGAAAACATTGCAGTTTTGCATATGAGTATACTCATATTGGTAGATGAGTAGAATTGTACTCATTTTGCAGCAGAGAGTACTGAGAATTAAGCCAGGTGAAGCTCTAAGGTCTCTCAGAGGCATCATTGTCTGACCATTCCTGCCTGCACAGTTTGATACTTGCTGGTGTTTCTTGAGATGCTGGCCCCAAGGAAGGAGAGACTGGGAAATAAGATCTGCTGCACCTTGTTAGAAGACACATGAGAGGTCCCTGGAAATCTTTTCACCCTCTGTCCTTCCCTGCTGCTGGGATTAGTTTTGCAGAGTGCAAGCAGGGAAAGGCAGGCCTGAAAAAAACAATGCAAATTCAATGTATTGCAGATGAGGTGCGGGTTGTACTTTGATTTACCAAATTTGCATAGCCAGTACTAGATATATCCTAATGTATTTAAAAGTATGTTAATCAATTAAGAAGTGCTTAGAAAATGATATGCAAACTAAATAAAATAAGGCAGCAGAAGGTATGCTTAAGGAAGTGGTTCCTGAGAGCTTTCTTCCGCTCAGTGTCTGTGGAGAAGATGCCACCCCATTTCAACAAGGCCTTATCAAGATAAGGTAAGTGACTACTTTGATTTTAGCAATAAACAATATTATCTCTGTTTCTTGATTTCTTTTAAATTAACGTGCAACTTTCTGTACTAGTTGCAGGTTTCATAAACAAACACAGCAAAGGTAACAAATGTTAATTGGACCCACTAACTGCAGTGTAATATGATAATCAATGGCTTTTGTTATTTCCATTCTTGTTTTGCTGACTGTGCCATTTTCCCCCTATTCCTCTGTTCAATGCATTAATTCTTCAGTTACCCTGCTGATTTATTTTTTTCTGGGAAACAAAATCTTCCTGGCCCATTGTGCATCTCTTCACATCTGACCTTTGGTGCTATCCAAATGAATAGAGACTGAACACTTGGTTCTACAGCTCTTGATGTTTACAATTGTTATAAAAAACAAAGCAGATGAACAAAGTGACTGTGGTGGCAATAAAGAAATAAATAGCTGTGATCTGAGTCTTAGACCAGTTTCAGTCCATTCCTGACAGCTCCTCTTCGCAGACATCCTCCTTGTACCATCCCTGAAAGTCTAACTTATTTCACTGAACCTTACCAAGGTTCAAGCCTGCACATCTTGGATGATCCTCATCCTCTCTGATGTATTTGTTACCCTTGACACCACTATTATATGTCTGTCCTTCAATACCTTGTAGCACTGGGCATAAGGACTTTTCTGTGCTCTTTTTGTGTCAGTCTAGACTTTCCCTCAAGCGTCTTTCCCCAAAGCTTTTCCTCTCACCTCAAGGTATAGCCTTCTCAAAAGATATTGTTTCCCCATCCTCAGTCCTCTGTCCTTGGGTGACCTCTTCTGCTGATGTTTATGTAATTATTACCTCTATCTAACTACCTTTAAAATACTTATCCACTGTTGATCTTCCACACACTGGTTTCGCATCTCACTGCCTCCGTAGTGCTACATCCTGAGACAGCTTGCTGCCAAGCTCTCTGAGATCCAAAAAAGGAACTCATTAAAAAACAAACCCAACAACACAGCTTTCCTTAGGTCTCTGGCCAGCATCCAGCGTGTGTGTCAATTTAAATGTCTTTGATATTTAAATTTAGCTCCCTCTTGCTGCTGATTCCATTTGGCAGAACGTGTGCTTACAATATTATTCCCAAAGCTATTCGCCAGACATCACTATGCTACATTCAAAACTTCCCAGGAATTCACATTTTTGAATAACAAAAATGTAGGAATGAGTAAGTTATCAATGCTATCCTAATTGGCTCATGGAATGATTTTCTTGTTTTCACTCTCTTTTTTCTGGTCTCTGTATGTTTGTGTGCTGTACCAAATCTTCTAGCCAAGGAATGTCTTTTATTTTTCATGACATACCTTGAGGTTTCTTGGGAAAGTAATATGTGTTTTTATAAGTTTTGGTTTTTTTAATAGAATTGCAAGGCAGTAAAAAAAGTTGTTTAGTAATGGTACAGTATGACTATAGAGCTGCAATGCTGCTATGTAGTATCAGAGGTAAATGTATTATCTGACTGAGAATGTTGCACTTCTACGTCCCAGATTTGACATAGTTGTGCAAGGTAGTGCAGATCAGACTAGAGCTTTTCTAGTCTGATCTAGACTAGACACAATGAATGTCTTGGTTTAACAAGAGAAAGGAAGTAAGTTGCCTGGCAGCTAGACTCAGAAGGATCCTTCAACTATATTAGTTCATTACTTTTTTCAGAAAACTTCAACACTTCAGAGTTGTGCAAAAATTACTTTCATGTATTTCTTAACTTATGAATTATTCTTCATTGAGGTTCCTAGTTTCTCTTTGGAGAGGGACTGCTGAGTACTCTGGGTTTATTAGTATTCAAATCTGTAAATTTTTAAAGCATTACAGAATGAAGCTACAAAACTAGAATTCAAGTGGTTCTGTGTCATATTAGGTGATTTTGACCAAAATATAGGTGCTATTAGTTGTAATAAATCAGTAAATAATTTATTTTTAAAAGAGAAAATTAGTGAGAGTTACTTAGATATTGCCATAACCTGGCGACACTAACATCTATATTTTTACAGGACCCAGATACTTTGAATTTATACAGAAACCCCAGATTCAGGGGACAATTTTTTTGCCCCTCCTATTTCATCTGCAGGATTTGATACAATTTTTATGCTGTTATTTAATTCTATACAGTCATGGCTCGAGGCATCTGTTTTTCATCTGTAAGGGCTCAGAAGTGAAGCATTCACCTAGATCAAAAACACTTCCAGTTTTTAGGACATTGGAATTGGCTAGGTAAGTGCTACAGTCACCCAGCTGTTCAGGGGAGAAGTTCTAAACTGTGTATTCCATAAAATGATTAAATACCAGGAAGAGCTGGGTTAAGCACCCACTTGAATGCTTTAATGACCATATTGTAGTATCCTTATTTGCTTTCCTTGTGCTACTGAATATTCACACGTGTCATACAAAGCAGAACTGCCCAGAATATCCTGCAGCAGAGGGATAGAGTGATAGCAAAGAGGAGGGAGCTCTGGACTAACACCTTCTCCAGAGTAATGGCACTTGAACTTTGTTTTCCCACATCCTGGGTACCTTACCTGGGCAGTCAGATACTTGCCTTGAGCATTTAGATAACCCATCGAGCCCTGGCTAACCCTTGATGAAAGGGCTGTTAACCTTTATCCTACTTTTCTTCCTAAGAGGACAATTACAACTCAGCAACTGCAGAAACAGAACCCCAAATGCAAATGGTTAGAAAGCAGGAAGTACAGTAAAGCTCCCATGGATAAAATCATGGATAAAATAGATAATCATCTTTCATGGATAACTGCAAAAACCTCCTCTTCTGTCTTGCCCCTTAGCCCTTTTTTGTTCATGAAACCCTTATCATTAAGCTGAAGAGAAGACCTGCTCCTTTTAGCTCCTTAGAACTATCCAGCATGGACTTTAGGGGGGGGGATACTTAAAAATGGAAGTTATACTGATTTTAGTAGTAAATTTGGCAGGTATAAAAATTCATTGGTTCTTCCAGCATCAGCCTGAGTGTCACTTTGTCTGTGAAGTTACCTATGGCTTGTTCTGTATTGCATCTTTTTCTTACACAGTTTTTGTTACAATATAATAAAAAGCCTATTAAATTGAGTGGGAAGTGTGTTGTTGCCTCTGTCACTCAGCTGGAGAGTTTTTCTCATGGTGCTTTAAAAGCTCTGCAAAAATACAAGCAGGAAAGTTTCGGTGTGAGAAAACTGCTTGACATTAATTATTGAATGCACATTAATATTCATAAAGGACCTAATTATCTGGGAAAGTCATAGTGATCTTATTTGCTGATTAGCAGAGAAAACACTGACATATTTTTCCTAAGTTAACCTTGTTGACTAAAATTTGTGTCAATGAGGAAGTGCAAGGTTAAGAACAAGAGGATAATCATCCTGGTGAGATAATAACTGCTGAAGTAAAACTGATGCAACAGTGATTTTTCAGCAGGTAAGAAATCGAAAGTCATATGATAATTCAGTTTGGAAGGACCTCTGGAGGTAGGTTGGTCCAACTCCCCCAACAAACCTGGGCCAAATTCAAAGTTACCTTCCCCAGTGCCTGGAGGGGACACCACAGTGTTACAAAACACCAAATGGGAAATGCTTGAGCAAGGAAGGTAGATGCAAGTAGGTAAAAAAGACCAAGTTAAGAGTGATTCTTTGCAGTTTCATCCAGGGAAAAACGATTTTTGAAGTCATCAAGCTGTCCTGTTTGACCAGACAGTGTTAAAAGTAAGCAAGATAAAATGCTGAAACTCTATTTAAAATGAGTGGTTTCATTCTAATCATAAGGAAAGGTCTCCCAAGTGTCACTAAAATAAACCTCAAACTTCCTGGAAAAAAAAAATAAAAGAGAAAAAAAAAAGAGAGAGAAAAAAAAATACAGTGATTCAGGACAGCCATGAATGTACTAAGTAGCAGCTAGGACTTATCTAACAATGTGTTTATGATGTGTGTTCTCTCCTCTGGCTCAGCTAGGGCCCACTGCAGAGTGGCTCACAGGAGACCCCTGCCTCAGGCTGTGGGGGTAAGGCACACACGCAGGGAGAGCAGCCAAGCTGTGCCCCTGTGGTCCTGAGAGCTGGCTGGGCTGAGCAGCAGCACTGCAGGCACAAACAGCCCCGTGCAGTGAGGTGAAGCACCTCCTGCTTGCCTCCTAGCCCCTGTTTACTCTGCTCTCCATCACGTTTATTAAAGCCAGGCAGTATTACTCTATTCCCACTCCTAGGAAGGGTCATTACCTAGGGATTTTATCCAGGAAGCATTCAACCTCATTACAGCTCTGCCCACTGCTGCTCATGTGGTTCATGTTGGGGATGAGAATCAAAGGCAAGTGAAGTTCTTGTGGGAGCTGACCTTGTTCAGCAGGGCTCTGCCATCTCCAGACAATTTTCAGGTTGCCTCTATACAGGAAGAAAAGGCTATGTCAGCTCTTATGATGGGAAAAAATGTACTCAATACTTCCAGGAATTTTTAAAATTGGATTTTGGCTTCTAATATTTCCACACTGAGAAAGTTGCTATTTTTGTGGCTGAGACTGGGATAGTTTGGCAGCTGGGGAAAAAATTATAAAGACTCTTATAGAATAACTTGTATTTTTCCCTATAACCTGTACAAAAAGCCTCAATTTTTTTTAAAAATCAGGACTCTTACTTAATCATGTTAAACTTTGTGGATGCCAGATTTCTTCTTACATTTTCTTCTTATTTTTCTCCCTAATGTTTGCTTTCTGTTTTGAACCACAGCCTTACTGACTGTGCATGCTTCATTATTTGGGTCTGATGCACTGGTGGTGAAATTTTTAGGATCTGCCAGCTACTCTATTGGCTCATGAAGTGTTGCAACACTTGCTTTAATTTTTCATCTAAGGATTAAAAAGACAGCTAGTCAGAAAAGCGAGTAAAAGTCTGATTAAAAGGTTGTCTTTCCAGTGGTAGCTTTTGGATTTATGGAAGAGCCAGAGACTGAATTTTTTGACCTTTCTGATATGTTTACCAAAGTGTACAATGATTATTTTGGCAATTTGACCTCTCCAACTTAAGTTTTATCAAAAGACAGTGAGTACAAAGGAAAAATTCTGAATAATATTAATTTGTGATTATAAAATTCCTAAGAAAAGCTCAAATAGTGTTTTTGCCATGCTGTTTTGAATTTAAAGCATCAGATATTCCCAACTATCTCCCTGAGAAGATCAGAGCAATAGACTCTCAGTTCAGACCTGTTTTCAAATGCACAGGAATGTGAATACTCAGAAATAAGGAAGATAAATTCAGAAAGGTTTAAGTGGTTGAAAAAAGACAGGCTGTGTCATAGCCTGAAAGCTGTGAATATGAATATGAAAGCAGAAAGGCAGAGGAAAGACTGACGGATGTGACCTTGAGGAGAAGCTGAGAGTTGGCCTTCCTGGGACCAGGCCCTGGAGTCATGCACACAATGAAACATCCCACCAGAGTTTGCTGATTCTGCATGTGTAGAAACGGGATCTGTGCACATTGTTTTCAAATAAACAAGATTATACTAAGAACATATCCAATTTGTATCAACAATTTTTATTCCAGTAGAAAAAAATCCTTGCAAGGCCTTGCAGTTTGGTGATCTACTTGAGTGGGAAGGGTAACACTAGTCAATAGTATTTCAAATACAAAACTTTTCAGTGAACCTTGAAAGTCTTTAAAAAGTTTACTTTTCATTAGCATTTCACTCTGGGGTAGGTCACAAAGTGAACTAAAACATCACATTGCATTTCTAGTCTTTCTCAAGTACTGAACAGCAATGTGTCTGATTCTGCTGTATAAAACAAGACTAAAAGGAGAATTGCTCAAAATGATCTTCAGAGCAGGCAAATCTGGACACAGCAGACAAGTAAGGAAATTGAAAAGGTTTGGCAAAGAAATAAATGCAAATCAGCAGAAAGTCTGAAATGGACCAGAAATCTCAAACATATTTGGTACTACTACAGCAAAGGCAGGACTTCACATAATGGAAACTTCTACAGAGCTAGTTGGAAATGCAAAAGAAAATGTTAGAAAAAAAATATTTCAGAATTCTTGATAAATAGGAATACTTGACATTTGTGAGATAATGAGAGGTTTGGTTTTGGTTTTGTTTTGTTTTGTTTTTTTTTTTTCAGGAAAATATATATTTGTATGGTTTATTTTAGATGGAAAATTTCAAACAGTGAGAAGCTAACAAAATAAAACATCCATTTACTTCAGAAAAAAAGGAGTGATACCAAGTTTTCATAGATGACAATAAATAAGATTAAAACAGAATTTTCCTGAAGCTGCAGATTCACCTTTAGGTCCTTGACACATATGCAGTGACAGATTAAATCTGGTTGGCTGAAATTGTTCTGACTCTGGCTATCCACCAAACCTTTAAGGCACAGCTAATGCCAGAGTGTTTTAAGTCAAAAATCCAAAAATGGACTGACCCTAAATACAACTTGCCTTATCATAATACTTATTCCATGGAAGGGTGAGGCACATATATGGAGTGGGCAGAATCTGCCATCAATTTTAATCTGCCATCACATTGTGTTTAAGTACAGTTCTGCTGCTGCCAGAGGAAAGGAAACTTTAGCCAAGAAATGTTATTGGACAAGACAAACTTGAGCAAAAATGTTCAGCCTGATCTGTGAGAAAAAAACATACTGAAATCCAGAGAAACTGAAGTTTTGTGGGTGAGATCAGTTCTATTAAAGGTGTTAGCTGATCTTTAAATATTTAGCTCATCAACTGTACTTGGGAACAGGATGTAGAGGAGACAAAAAATACCCTTATTCATATAGCCAACTCTTTATAGCACAGTAGCATGAATATGCCCCCAAACCACTTCGACCTTAGCTAATGACTTCTTTCACAGCAGAACTGCCCACTAATTCAAATGCTCCTTGCACGGTCTACTTGTCATAACAATCCTTGCATGGTTTTGAATGTGAAATCAGGACTTCTATGGGATCGTCTCTTTGGATCTGGCTCCAAATAACAAGAATGCCTTCTGGCATCCCACACAGAGAAAGTTAGTGGACAGACCTCACTTGACACGATTCTAATGAACATGTTTTGTCTTTGTTACTCTCAGTAAAGTACCAGCACTGTTTTCTCAGGCCAGATCTCCCAGGAATATTTGAATTGCTACAGCCTATTAGGTAATTACAGACCAGAATTCCTCAAATGCCAGAACATGGTCTGTGTTCAGGCTTATCTAGGTCTGGCAAGACCAAGGAACAACCAAGACTATAGGGAAAGCTCAGTCAGCAGTACAGTAGACTAAAAAGGGAGGGCTTCTTGGGCAGCAGGGAGCATTTTGTCCAGTTCCCTGAGGAGCAGGGTATTTGTCCAGTCTTGCTACCACTGGCTCTTCTGTCAGAGCACCCTGAGCTCGTCTTTCAGTCCCTCCTGATGCCTGTGTCTGGCTCTTTGGTAAATAGTGAAGAGTGAGGCATTGATAATCACTTTTAGCAGAAGCACTTCGGCTTTGGCTGAAGAAACTGTTGTCCAGCAACATGTAAGCTATTTCATTTATAACAAACACATCGCTTGTTTTCACTCTTGAACCGTCCCAGCCACCAGCCAATACAAACAGAGGTGGCGTGCATAACAAAATATTAAAAATAAAAAATAGAATATATCATCTGGTCCAACTGAGTCTGAAGATTTTCTTGACTTTGGCAGCCTTGAGGAGTGGGCCCATGAAGTTCAACATGGCCAAGAGCAAGGTCCCTCACCTGGATTGGGGCAATCCCCAACATCAAAACAGGCTGGAGGTGAAGGGATTGAGAGCAGTCCTATGAAGAAGCACTTGGAGATACTGGTAGAAAAAAATTCTGAATGAATCGGCACTATGCACTTGCAGCCCAGAAAACTAACAGTATCCTGGTCTGTATCAAAGGAAGTGTGTTCCACAGGTTGTGATTGCTACCTCTACTCTGGTGAGGTCCCACCTCCAGCTGCATCCAGCTCTGAATGTACAAGAAAGTACAAGAAAAACGTGAAACTGTTGGAACAGGTCAGGAGGAGGGCGGCAAGAGTGGTCAGGGGGCTGGAGCAGCTCTGCTGTGAAGAAAGGCCGAGAAAGTTGAGATTATTCAACCTAAAGACTCTGACGATACCTCACTGCAGCATTTCCATGCTTAAAGGGGGTTTATATGAAAAAGGGAGGTGGGCTTTTTACTGGAAGTGTAGTGACAGGACAAAAGGCAAGGGTTTTAAACTAAGAAAGGGTAAGTTTAGATTAGACGTAAGGAAGAAATTATTTTATAGTGAGATGCTGGAACAACAAGTTATCCAGAGAAGCTGTAGATGCTCCATCACTGGAAGTGTTTAAAGTCAGGTTGGACGGGGCTTTGATCAACCTGATCCAGTGCAAGATGAGATGTTGGACTAGATGATCTTTCAAAGTCCCTTACAACCCAAACCATTTTATGATTTTATGATTCTTCACATCAAAACTCAGACTGTCGAAATAGAAAACAGATGGAAAGGTTGCTGTAGATGATAAAACAGAAGAGACCTCCTTTTCTAGGCTCTTCTTTGTCCCTCTGTGTTGCAAATAACTATTTTAAGGTCACTGAAAGAATCATCTTCAAAGGAGAAATACTGGCAAAACCAGTAATATAAAATAAGTTTAATATAAAACCAGTTTAATATAAAAGCAAAAGCTTTATGACAAAGTCTGTTGGCAAGTTTTCGCTCTGTTACTTACAAGGTGGTTAAAGCACACAGAGAAACAGCAAACAAAAATCCAAAATCAATCAATCAATCAATTCAAACCAAAATAAACCCAAAACTATCTATGTACACGCTGAGGGAGAGTTGGGGCTGGTGAGAAAAGGATAGGGAAGGGTAAGGATAAAAAGGAATATGGAAGACCTTCCTGTCCCCACACTGAACAGAGACCGGACTTGACCAACAGGTAATGCCTAAGGGCCCAACAGCACTTAATCTTAAGAGTACTTAACCTTAACAGCATTTAGAACTTAACCTTAACAGCACTTAACAGCGCTTAACATCACTTAATCGATAACTTAAACAACTTGACAAAAGAGTAATATAAAATTTATGATACCACAACAGTAACTTATTTACAGGCCTCACTTGCTTACAAATCTGAAGTACTTAAGAATCTAGGAGAGCAACATTCCCAGTACATTCGCTATAGCATATTCACACTTGCATGCACACAGACATGAAGGAGTCTGTACAAGGTATACGTGTGAAAAAATCCCCTTGAATTCAGTGAATTACTCATGTCTGCCTTTGCATCTTCTTAGTGGGTGAAGGGTTGAGCCTTAAAGTATGGGGATATCAGCCACATTGTTCAGCGGTCCTCCAAGTTTAGCAAACTTCAGAGTTTGCTGGCCCTTAGAGGCCCCACTCAGAGGATTTTGATGTTTGCAGCTGCTGCAGTCCAGGAGAGCTCCAAGGGTCTCACTATGGACTGCTGTATAGGGTCCACGTAAAGGGTTGCAAGAGAGTTGGCTTTAGTCAAAGTGATTTTTCCCATCCTGGCTGCAATTCAGGTCAGTAACTTTCTTTGAAAGTTCAATAATGAACCCTTGCTCAGGTTGTTATTCAGGCAAGAAAAATAAATTTCCAATACTGTTTGTTAAAAAAGAAGGAGCTCATTAGACAGCACTGGTTCCTGGGAGCAGAGAGTGTTTCTGACAAGCTCAAGAGAAGCTGAGCCCAGGCGCTGCTCATCAAGGTCAAGGCCTAAGGAACGTTTCTCAGATGATACTGAGACTGTGGAGTAGAAAGTGGGATGCACCACCACACTGATGCATTTGCTTCAGACACTTCAGACTTGCCTTTTTTTTTTTTTCATCTTCTTACAGTCACTGTGTTTTTGAGAATCCTCTTTTCAAGCTCAGCTCAGATGCTTGCTCATGGAAGAAGCAATCCCTGTCCTTTCCCAATCATGCCACTGGTAGAGTCATATTCATCTTCATTTCATTATGTCAGCAATCAAGAAGCAACAAACAATTTTTTTCCCTCTGCAAGGCAAAGCTGCATACTGCTTTAAGGTTTTCAGCTAGCATTTTCAAATAGGCTGTTGTAACACTCACATGCCAGTCTGCTTTTACCATCAAATCTGACAGTTGACTACGCTACAGTCAAGTACTTTGGTTTTGTGTTTGGATTTTTCCTAATATGTCATTTAATTAGCTTCCCTTGGCATTTTATAGATGCTCACAGGGTATCTCACGAGTGCAAGGAGAACTACCTCATTCATTAGCTCTACTTGCCTCGCAAAATTTTCCAGCTGATAAACAGCTGGTTTTGAAACCACAAGAGAATATAAATTCATAGAACTGAGTTCCAGGAGGGGACACGGTAATTTAAACTGTGACATGTAATACAAACCATATTATGTCAACCAGTTACCTCTGTATTTAACCCAATTACTTGTGTTGAACAAAAGCATAGCTTGCGGTTGACTAAAATATGTACATGACACCTGATTTACAGACATAAAATCATGTCTCTGTCATCTCATCAGAGATCAGTTCCAGGCATTAATCACACTCAGCACTAAATATTTGGGCCTTATTCTTCATTTGAATGACTCTGGATCTACTGGCAGCCACTGCTTTTGAGCCACTGCTTTTTGAGTAAGAAACCCATTGGCACACAGAACTTTTTTTTCCAGAGGTGTTTCTTTGCTACAATCCAGTCACTTCTCAGTCATTTATTTGACAAATTCAACACAATCAATATCTTCAATATTGTTGTGAAATGCATTTTCTCAAGGCTAAGAAATCAGGTATAGACCTCTTTTTTTTTCCCCTTTTTTTTTTTTTTTTTTTTTTTTTTCAGTCATTAGGGTTGATTTTTGTCCTTGAGAACACAAACTCACAAACTCCCACAGGCCATTTTGGCATCATCATCAGCAATACCATCTACCACAGGGAAATAATTTTATTTTTCCTACTTGCTGTGCTCATTTACACATCCAAAAATTACTGCTTTAATACCTCGTGCTACAGCACTTTCATGGATATGCACGTTTAGTGAATTTCACGGTTGCCTCTTTCCATACCAGTCCCTCATTTTGTATTGACTAAAGTTTCAAGAGAGCTTTGAAGATCAGTGATGCTAAAAGTATATTAAGCCCGAGTTGAGTCTCACGTACCTGTAAGGGTTTTTTTAAATGCTGCATCAACCAGTTAAAATAAAACTGAAAAAGCAGAAAAAGCTGAAGGCACAGACTAAGAAGTCCAAATAAATCGAAATTAGTGATTAAGTTTAAAATAAGTTCAATTTCTCTGCCGAAATCCTCCCATCTAGCTTTGGTCAGTTTCTATCGCAAACTCGCAGACGTGGCAGAAGTGTGGCTGAGAGACTGATTCGGAGACAAAATACAGGAGTTCTGGTGTGTCATTTAGCAAAAGTCCACTAGAGGGGGGTACCAGCCACAAGCAAAGCCTGCCCTGGAAATGGATCTGCCTGGGCAGGTCTGCAGGGCGCTTTGCAGTGCGGTTTCACTCACATGGCAGCGCTTCTGGGGACCCTTTGGACATGAGCGCCCAGCCCCAGTGTGGTTTTTACGTAGACAGCCCGACCTTGGTTGTTTTTAGGATTCTAATGTAACTGAAATAGTGTCTATATAAAATAGTTGATAATAACATGTATTGAAGTAAACAATTGAAAATATCCTATCAGTTACTTCAACTTTTGAAATAATAGGAAACAAAGTCTGTTTCTAGAAAGAAATACAGCAGCATCCAACAATAAAATTTGTTCCATGCCTTTTCAGGAAAAGTAAAAACCCCAGATATCCCTTTTTTACAGGGGAGGTTACTGATTCAAAACTGCAGCTCTCACTTAGGCCAACACTGCTTATATGTGACTGCACCATATAGAGCAGTACTTAAATCCCCATTTAACCCTTTTTCCTACCTTTTGGCCCTAGATACTTTGTGTGGGTTTTTTTCCAATCTTGAGAGCTTGAAACACAAAAGTCTAAAGTGCAAATCTTGTAAAATTTGTTTTAGATGTTGATTTTCAATGCAGCTCCATTCTCTTTTTCTCAATGGTGAATGCTACGTAGAGAAGTACTTCTGTAATCCAGGCACTGAGATAGCTGTTTGCCTAAAGAATCAAAAGCTCAACCTGAGGATCCTGACATTTCTGAACAATACAGCATGAATTTCTCAAGCCTTGACGAAAGCTGAAGGCAACAAGTGTTCTTGAAAGACAGTTTTAGTTAAGAAAACTTAGGTAACTTTAGGTAAATGGGTGTAATTGCAGGTAAATCCAGTGTTTATGTTTCTTGATGTTTACATTTCCCCAGAAATGCATTTGTGCTCATTATGCACTCCCTTCTCCTTTTGAAAGGTAGATGATTGCTGGTTACTTCTGCTGTCATCCTGGAGATTTGAGCACCTGGCAGCTGTTACAGATCTATTACAAGAGGGTGCAATGGAAATGCATTAATTGTAGCTGAAACTCCAGGTCTGGAAGAAAGGGACATGGGCTCTTATCCCACTAGAGGTGACTATTAGTTCATTACACACAAGTACAGAGTCCTGTAGGAGGCTGTAAATGCTGTTAAAGCACTTCCTACAAGGGTTTTACGTAGAAATATTCATCCACATTTTGACAGCAGGGCTCTGGAGCATCTAAAGAGTGACCACACTCTGCCATGGGTAGAGTACTCTTGGAGACAATGCTTATCCCGCCAGGCCTTGCCAGGTACGTGCCAACCTCCATGTTTTGCCCTCACTCTTAGTGACTAAGGGAAGGGAGATTACCCAACTTAAGTGTGAATCCTCTTGGCCTTCCACCAGGATGGGTGCTTGTGACTGGCTGTGGTATGCAGCAGCTCTACAAAGCCTGACTTCTTCAAGGGCTGTACGGAGGATGTCCATCACCTGTCCTGGACATCACTTGTGAGAGACCCAGCTGCTCCCCAGAGGAAGAAAGGAAGCCAGGAATGACCATCAGCAAGCCTGATTCTGCTCATCAGTGTTCTTGAAAACCAGCCCAATCTTATATACAAGAGGACAAAATCGGGAGCCAGGGAGCTGCTCTAAGCTAGGAAAAGCAGAATCCATGGGACATGGACTTGGCATTGACAAAAACATGTGGAAGATGCTTGAGCTGGGACAGAACTAGAGAAGGACATTCAGCAGTCACCATTTAGAGATGAAGGGTGGAGACAGCAGCAGTTAGGGCAGCTGACTATTAATTGCAGGAGTGAAGTGGGCTTGAGCCATGGTTCTGGCAACCTGAGTAAAGAGACTAAGTGAGCTTCATCTGAGGTACAGGTTATATTCCTCTGGTGAAGGAACAGCATGTGAGAAGGCAGAGCAGCCTTTAATACAGGTGTTCATCTGCCTCTCATTCAAAGCCAAGTTTGATATAGGTGAGCGAATTTCAGTCACTTTTATTGAGAAAATTATTAAGGTGTGAAAAATACATGAAAGCCTCATCAGGTAAGACAAATAAGTAGCGTAAGTGAAGCAGTTGAAATTCTAACACTTAGGAGCATAAAGGTTAGAGGAGAATTCCTATATGAAAATCAAAAAACAAATCAGGAGATCAGAAGAGAGCAACTCAGCAGCACTGAGGATGTCTGCCCCGCAGAGCAACAGAAGTCAGCCTCTCCCCACCTGACTCATGTTCTCTTCTGACAGGCAAAGAGCCTTTGGACATCTTACCATGGCCAGTGAGCCCAGTAGCTTGTTAGTTCTAGCTCTGTATTTGTTATGCATTTTCATAAAAAAATCTTCAGGTTTGGCGGTTGGCTCTTCAACAGTGTTTATCCTGCCTGAAGAGTTTTTGCTTAAAAAATAAAAGTTACCTGAACAAAATGGCTTCTTTGTTTCAACACCTCATCTGGTCAGGATGAATCACTGTAGAGATCAGTATCTTCAAGGAAATGAAAGAAGAGATGTTAAATTTCTCTAAATTAGGCTTGGATTTAAAAGTAAATCCAAACGTGCATTTTGTTAAGGAGTACTTTTTCCAGTTTTTGAAGATTAAGAAGCAATTGCACCCCCTAATGAGAAATTAGAGTAGATGCAGAAGAGACTGAAAAGAAATAGGGAAGATGGATGACAGAGAAAATATACATAACTCAGTGGAAGAACTTATCTGCATCTTGAAATTATGTACTTTCAGAAGGCTTTATCACATGCTCCTACAGTCTAAAGAGACAATCTTTAATTTACAAAGCAAGCAAGCAAACAACCAAAAACCCCGCTAAATGGAATTTGCTAGCTGTGTGGATCCTCTCCTTGTTTTGTAGGTGAGACATCTTGCTGTAATGTGTTCCTCTACAGTTTGTAATTATAGGCCATCCTCATTCTTACTGACATTTCCAACCTATAATATTCAGTCATAAATTTCACCGTAGATACCAAGTGATTCGGGCTTTTATGGGCAAGCAGTATTATTTGTTATGAAGTCATGTGGCAATTGACCCTCTTGGGAGTCATAGAANGGGACTGAGGAGAGACTTTGCAAGCTGAGCTACATGGTAAGGACTTGCTCAAATTTTCCATCTCTCTTTAGAGTGGCGAGAGGTTTTATTGTTTCATATTATTCATTTTTTTATGCTTGTGGGCACTTTGTTTCTTAAATAAATAGTTTTTTCCACTTTTCTCTAAGGAGACTTTTTCCCGGACCAGTTGAGGGAGGAGCCGTTTGGGTTTGCTTCCCAGAGGGACCTCATTCGCAGGTTTCCTCCCAAATTTGCCCTAAACCAGGACACCTTTCATCCTGTCACTTTTTACTTGGGAGAAGAGATCAACGCCCATCTATTTAAAACCTCCTTTCAGGGAGTTGCAGAGAGCCATAAGATCTCCCCTGAGCCTCCTTTTTTTCAGGCTAAACTCCCCCAGCTCCCTCATCAGACTTGTCCTCCAGACTTGTGCTGTAAGTTTGATCAGCAGCAGGATAAAGTTACTCAAAGCAGAGTTGATGTGGATTAATTCCTGTAAGTTTGTTTGGTTTGGGTTTTTTTAGTATTTTCTAAGCTCTCTCTCCTGTTCCCTTCTAGTTTTCTGGCTTGTCCTTCCTATCTGCCCTCCAGAGCTCACGTGTTCTGAATTTCTAGAACATGGATGGGTTACTGTAGATATGTAATTTGCAATTCCACCTCATAGGAATTCACAAGTATGCCCAGCCCTTCCGTTCATAGAGCTGGTGCACCTCTTGCTTCAGCATTGCGGCATCTTGAACTTGGATATGATTGTCTTCTGGGTGAACCTGAGCTCCAGCTATGTAGAAACAAACTACTTATCAAGCAAACAGTGGAGTGAAGCAGCCTCTGTCGTCCATAAAAAGAATGTGTTTGGATTGCATGTGGAGATAAAGCAGTACAGAGGCTGCATTTCCGTTCAGTGCTGCGTAACTGCTCAAAAGGAAAACATTTTTTAAAAATGCCACTGCAATGCTGAAATGATTCTCCACTCTAACTCTGTCTTCTGTTTCTTCAGCCCTTTTTTCCTTTCTCATGATCTGAAGCCTATCTACTATCTATTAGGCCTACTCCTACATCACCATTTTCTCACCATAAGCCTGAAGACTGTAGTGCCTTGTGAAAACATTTTGCTGTCTTCAGCAAGGAACAACTAGGAAATGTCTGTGAAACATATCATCAAAATCAGCCAAAACCAGAAAACACTGTCACAAACTGGTGTGAGAATTGTAATTTTTAAAATAAGGAGTTAGCCTCTCCCTTTACATCCTTCCATCCTAGTCATCTGACTTGGGATTATGGATATCATTGACTGAACACCCACTGACTTTATAGAGTAAGAAAAAGAGGTAAACATATTGATAGTATATTAAAAAATCACCATGTAAAATCTGAGATAAAATGATAGAAAAATGGACAGTATAATCCTAGCCTTATACAGAAAACAGAACCAAGAAGGGGACAAATGCTTTTATGTTGGGGTTGCCACAGGATATGTAGCCACTGGCTACAGCACAGCCTATGTGTTACCTGTGACCCTCAAACCCAAATAACTTTAAATTACTGCCTGGATTCCCCAGGAATTACAGCTTTGCCCCCAGATAGGTACCCTTTAAAATAATCTGTACTATCTAACTGCAAAGAACGTAATAGCTAGTGGCTTTAATTCCCTAATTATGCATTAATAAGAGGCAAATTATTTCACAATGTTCCTGCTGGAATAGAGAGAAAATATTGCTAAACATCCCTTGGTACACTTTAAAAATACAATATATCATCAGGATGAACTTTCATGATGTTTTGCATAATATTTTAACTTCTTAATATAATTCCAGTTCATGCTTTACATATATATTTGATAATGTTTTTGCTGTTGTTCAGACACTAAGCTGTTTTTTTGACATTCAGTAAAATAATTCTGAAAACATTTGCAGAGTTTATTGTGATCAGACTTGAAAATATTCAGCTGTACTACACTGCTTCTTTTAGAAAATTAATTTAACCACCAAGCTTCTCAATAAAATGTCCACATAAAGGACAGCAGTTTTTTTATTCCTTCACACACCCACTGATATAAACACAATGATTATGGCTTTTTATGCAAGTGGCCTCTTGCTTCAGAGCTTGAAGCATCTCTGATTCTGAGTAACTGCAGTTTCATAAAATTATCCTTCCAGTTCTTCAGGATCCCTACCATGCCTCATCCAAACATTTACCAGGTTCTGCTGCTTCTCATGATGATGAGTGAAACACAAGAATAGATCTTTTTCTTTTGTCTTTCTGTCTACACACCAAACTTGCTCCATCTACCTACCTGTGCAGGTAGAATACCATCACTAATTAATTAATGACAAGGATGGATAGTGAGACCAGGCTCTTCGTCATGTGTAGCACATCCATGGACAACAAGGGTGAGTCTCATGCTGCACACGCTGTCAGTGACACTGCAGATATCGGTCCTGATGCGTGAGCTCCTGGGGCAGCTGTGACCAGGAACCAGGCACATATATTTTATGGCTTTGCAGCTTAAGATGGCTCAGAATGATGCCTGCTTCTGCACAAGAGGCAGGCTTCATCAAGTGATTTATTTTTTTATATCCTGGAGTTCAGCCAACCATTTCTGGTTATTCGAACATCACACCACTGCCCTGCCACTTGCTGACTGTCCAAGTCTGAAAACAGCATTTTGCTGAGAGAAGCTGCATCTAGAGAAGGGTTAAAAAAAAAGACTGCTCAACTCCAACCTCTTCTTGGGAGCCTTTATTTCCTGGTTGTAAAGTTGTCATAAAATTTTAGAAATTCCTGCTTCAGCCTTTTCATATTTGCCACTGTGAGATTTAAATCATTAAAAGATGTTTCACCGTAGTCATTTTGGCAGGGTAATGCAAATGAAACAAGAAGTTTGTCATTCTAGAAAAAAAAATTTAAATGTTCAGGAATGCACATAAATTGTAAAGTTGGAAAATAAGGTCATGGCCTTTAACAACAATAAAATCAGTAGCTCTATCTAGCTATCCACCTTATTTAAAATAACATAAGCAAAAAAAGGTAGCTCTTACAGTGAACTTACTTTTCAAGAAATGCTAATATGCCAAGCTCTTCACCACAGCCAGAAGACTGAAAGTAAATGAAGAAGGAGCAGGGAGCCACCCATTTTCAACGGCTGGAAATACAGAAATATTCTGATAGCATCTGAGCCTCGAACAGATGCATCTGTCAGAATTCTGCAATTGCTTCAATTCCCAGCACCAACCACTCCAAACAGAAGTATCAAGAAAAATGACTCACAAATTACATAATCTTGAAAGAAATTTTGCGTGAATGTTTCATATAGAGAAGGCAACTTCTTGGGGTGGAAGGAGAATAAACATGTAGTTTTATTGATCACCTATTGCAGGGTGCAATGAGCAACTGAATACAGAATCAATATGATTTTAACAGAAGCCATTTATTGTTTACTTAAGACCTCAATTATAGTTTGTAGCTCTGCTGTCCATGCAAACAGGTGTCGAACAGTCCATTGGCCAAGCCACTTGTCCATAAGGCAGGCACACATCCTTCAGGCACACATCCTAATCGGTTAGGTGTCCATCACCACACTGTGTGTCTCCTATCCTGGTTTTGCATTTTTCTCAGGCAGTTTCCCAGGCTTTTGGTTTCCACTTTCATCCTGTTGTCTTAGTGGCCTTGATGAATCCCTGAGAACCCTGAAAACAAGACTGCAGGTGGCTTGTTATCTACAAACAGTTTGGCTGGTGCATCAGAATGGCCGAGGTTGTGCAAATACATTGCTACAACCTAGTAAGATTTAATTATAGCCTGCAGCCAGAGAAACACCTACATTTACTCTTTTTCATACCTTCTATGGATTACTGCCCTCCGCTCTGGCTCAGGCACAGTGGCTACAGAGTGACTTGGACAAGACAAAAAATGTGTCAGTTGTTGTGTATGGGTTACACGTACCTGTTGTGACCAAAATAACCTTACAGCTGCATCAAGCAGGATCCTCGCGGGGTGAAGGGTTTCATGTAGGGAAATGAAGGGGCAGAAGAAATTCTTCTCTAGTCTTAAAATCATCATACCAGTATCTTCATTCACAGGATTTTGATTTTGTCTGTTTCCTTCTCTCCTTCTTTCTGTTAGCTACTTCAGCTTGTTCTGCTCCTTGGTACAGTTCTGACTATGCACTTGCATTATTAGTCTGGTATTAATTTTCAGCAATTGTTGGTTCATGTATATCAATTTACATTTCTTAGTCTTTAGGAGGTTTGTGTTGGTTCCGGTAACTTGAAGGCTATGGCTCTTCTCGTGTTTGGTCTCTAGCATGAAATACCCAGAAGAGTTAAACACAGTTTAACTCAATCTGTGGAGATTGGACCATAAGGAAAAGGTATTTTTAGCAGGAACAAGGAATATTTATAAACTGAACATAGGAAACCAAGTGCAGATGTATTTAAGAAGTTCAGTCTCTGGTGGTTTAAAACTTGTTGACAGCTGTAAGTAACTGTTGTTCAAACTGGCGAAAAGCAGCTCCTCCTGTGAACATGTTTTTACAGATAGGTATCTATGATTTTGGATGCTATTGCTGCACCAGAATTCACCTCATTGTTGAGGGAATAACCATCATTGTTGGATGAGACCCATAATATTACCAAGTAGAAAAACCTGTGTTTGATCTCTTTAGCTCACAGGATCTTCACTTTTAGACTGACCTGACTGATGTGATGAATGAACCAAAGTCCCATCTCTTAATGGCTTCCAATCTCACCTGGATTTATTCAAAAGTGTCAAACTGGTTTAATCTCATTTTACTGAGAAGTTACCAGATGTTTCTCCTCTCTTCAAAATCTACTCCGTTTTACAACTGCAAAGATCTCATTTCCTTTAGCTCCATGTGGATGTGATTGGTTTTGATTATCCTTTCACCAGTTCCTGCTGAAGTCCTGTCATGTTTCACAGGTTCCTCACTTTTAAACATTGTTATGCTGTGATAGACAGACGCAATCGATATTTTTGCATTGTAACAAGTACACAGCCCAAGAAAAGTCCCTCTCTTGGAGAAATGGGAGGACCACAGGTCAGTGCCCTTGAGGAGTTCAACACTAAAAGAGGAAGCTCAGGTTAATCCCGGGCTGCATCAAAAGCAGTGTGGCCAGCAGGATGAGGGAAGGGATTCTGCTCCTCTGCTCTGCCCTGGTGAGACCTCACCTGGAGTGCTGTGGGGAGCCCAACACAAGACACACACGCATCCATTTAAATGAGTCCAGACGAGGGCCACAAAGTTGATCACAGGAGATGCAGCACCTCTCTAATGAAGACAGGCTAAGAGACGTGGGGTAGTTCAGCGCAGAGAAGACTCTGTGGAGATCTGACAGCAACTCCCAGTACGTAAAGGGACTACAACAGAGCCAGAGAGCAACCTTCCACAAGAGCATAGAGTGACAGGACAAGGACTAATGGCTTCAAACTGAAGGAGAGTAGATTTAGATTAGATATTAGTAAGAAATTCTTTACTGTGAGAATGGTGAGGCACCGGAATAGGCTGCCCAGAGCTGTGGATGCCCGATTCCTGAGCGTGTTCAAGGCTAGGCTGGGTGGGGCTTTGAGCAACCTAGTCTAGTGGAAGGTGTCGCTGCCCAACCTTCCAATATCGCTTCCAACCCAAACCCTTCCACGATTCTCCGATTTCTCCGATGGGTGCTGTTCTCTTTCCCGTTCCCCGAGCAGAGGACGCGGCCCCCGGGTGCCCTCAGCCCACCAGCGCCCCTCAGCCGCCCCGCCCCTCACCCGTCACCGCGGCAACCCCGCCCCGCCCTGTCGCGTCACATCGCCCGGCGGGCCCAAGCCCCGCCTCCCCGGCACTCCGATTGGTCGGCGGCCATAGCGCCATCTCGGCATAGCGCCGCCGATTGGCCGGCGCCGCTGGGGCCCGGGCGCGCGGCGCCCGCGGGGCGGCGGCGGCCGTTATCATTAGCATGGCCGCGGCGCCGCCCCTGCCGCGGGCCGCCCGCGCCGTTCGTGTGGATCGCCCCTCGTTCGCTGCCACACCCCCGTTCCTGCCGCCACGCGCCACGGGACCGGGTCAGGGAGGGGGGCAGCGGCACCGCATCCCTCCGTGCGGCGGCCGCGGGGTGCCCCGGTGAGGGCAGGTAGAGCAGAGCATCGGCCGCGCCCCCCTGGGCGTGCACCGTCCGCCCCGCGCAGCGCCGCTGCCTCATCCCCGGGCGTGAGGGCTCCTGCCACACCGCGGAGGAGAGCGCCGGCACCGAGCGGGGCTGGGCACGGCGGAGGGGGGACCCGGGGTGCGCTGAGACGAGCTCCCGCTCCTCCGGCATCGCGTGTCCGGGAGGGGATTCTCGAGAAGACGCTTTATATTTTCTTTTTTTCCGGTGTTGGAACCTCTGTCCAAGCTCCTGTGGCAGCCTGGCGAGGTGGGGCTTGTTCCTCTTCTAGGACTCCTTGTTTTTCCATTGAAATCTCCTCACCTTCCATTGGAGAGGAAATCGTCGCTTTTCTATAGATACGTTTTTCATCCCTTCCACGAACCCCTGTTACCGGCAGCATCCATCTGCGGTGAAGCTTTGGAGCAGTAACAGGGACCAGTGACCCTCACGATGTGGACCTTTCTGGGTATCGCCTCCTTCATTTACGTGTATAAAAAGTGTGGAGACCTCATGACTTACGCCAACAAGGAGGTGCTGCTGTCCGTGCTGGTGTTCTTCTCGCTCGGCTTGGTGCTGTCCTACCGCTACCATTTCAGGGGGCCCCGGCAGCGGCAGAAGCAGAGGTCGCACCTGGGGGTGCTCTCCGATGTGCTCTCCGCTTTGCCGCTGGTCGGCTTCTTCTGGGCCAAACCCACCCCGGGATCCCAACAAATTGAACACCCCAAATCCAGAAAGGTAAGTTGGATTCGCATGTGGCACACGGGGTGCGAGGTCCTGCTGCTCTTCCCTCTGGCCGCTGACGCTTTGCTCTGGTGAGGGAAAAGAGCTAAGAAAGGGGTGGACGGGGTTTGTCTTTGGATGCTGGATGTTTGATTTGTCGTATTTTGTATTGGTTTTGGATGGCAAAAGAAAGAGTGAAACTTTTTTTTTCTAGCATCAAAACAAATATGTTTTAAGAAAGATTTGGAGTAAAGGATTATTATAGTAGCCCAAAAATATCTTCTCAGTTGTTGCCAGTCTGTTGTAGAGAGGAAGGAGTGGAGAGCCTCTCCTATGAGGAAAGGCTGAGTGACTGTCCAGCCGGGAGAAGAGAAGGCTGTATGCAAATACCTGGAGGGAGGGTGCACAGAAGGCTGTGTGCCAGGGCGTTTTGCATCAGTGCCTGGTGACGGGACGGAGAGGTGATGAGCCCAGACTGAAACAGGATGCTTGCTCTGAGCACCAGGAAGCACTGTTTGCTGTCAGGGTGACTGAGCACTGCAACATTTCCCAGAGAGGTGGAACAGTCTGCATCCTTGGAGGTATCCAAAACAGGGCCCAGGCCAGTGTGCTCTGACCCTGCTTGAACGGGGGCTTTGGACCCCATGATGTCCAGAAACCCTTTCCAACCGCTGCTATTCTGTAACTCTTTGATGAGTTTACTAATATTTATGGATAAAACACGTTTGTTTGTACAACTGCAGATAGAGTTAGTGGGAAATGATTGCTGATCCACTGCTTTTACAACAGATATAGGACCTGCTCAGATAGTCAGTCTGTTCCTTTGAGCCCTGCGTGACCCTTGCTGTGGGACAAGTGGAGAGCTGTAGTTGGTGTCTGGAGATTAGCTGGAGTCCTGCCATCCAAGACTAATAGCTGGACATAGATATCCAGTACATCTGTGGTCAGCACTACCTGGCTACTTTCCTGTGTACTTCTGGGCATTTTCATATGAGCACTCACCCCTCACACAGATGAACATGAAACTGGTTTTGGCTGTGAGGCAAAGGTTTCTGATTTTTGTTTTTCTCTTAAAACCTACCTTTACCAATTTCTTGTGTTACCTGAATTCAGATAGTTAGTTTTGCACTCTGTTGCTGTATTGTAGATACAAACATGACACTAGTCCAACTAGAAATTCTGATGTTAGTGTGTTTCACTGATGCAATCGTATTTTTATCAATGTCAGCACTGCAGAGCTGAGGCATTTGTGAAAGACTGAATTGAATCTCTCATCTGCCATCTGGGGAAATGATTTGCAGTTTTGCACTGGAGTTGCCCTTAAAATTATTTTTCACTTGAAGTGTATGTGATTAGGTGCTGTTGGGAAAGTTCTATGACAGAGCTGGTTTAAGATACCAGTTTCTGTATTAACTGATGTCCAATCCAATATATGTCAATTCTTAACAGCTTTAAATGTAGATGAATGGTGATTTTGCTTGTACTTTTAGATGTTAAGTGAGTTTTCATTTCAGGACCACTTCTTAAAAGCATTTCCCAGGCAGCTGCTTCTAGTTTTTCATTCTGGATATTACCGTAAGTTGCTATTTTGTTAGGTAGGTTCACTTAGAGTATAATTGAAAAGGAGTGTATTTTCCAGAGAAATACATTTTCCAGTAAATCTAATACGTTTTTCATTGCTAAGGCCTCAATGCTTGAGTGGTTCACTGGCATGAAGGTATCAGTCTTACTTTATAGGACAAGAATATGGGACAGCCTTTTCTTACTGCCTTTTAAGGCAGCTTTCAGTCTCTCTGACAGTTTTGTTTGTGGTTTGTCTTTGATCAGCAGGGCAGGTTTAAGCTGGGGTCTTGATTTTGTTTAGAGCGGTGTTGGTTTTTGTTTTCTCTGCTTGTTGTGCTTTTGTTGCCTTGTAGAAGATGACAGATTCAATTTTGGACGAAACTAAACTGCAAGATGCCTTTTTACTACCAATGCACCCTCAGTACCCTGGCTCAGAGTAGAGCTACTCCGAAGTCAGCCCTCTTAACAAGGTTATGGTACAGATCCATTGGCACGTGTAACTTTGTTGGCTTTGTTTTCTAAAGGATAAAAGAGAAGTGAACTTCTCAGATGTATATCTGACAGAGACCGCTCCAAATACAGCATTGTCACCTCAATATGATCCAGAAATTATCATTGTGGGATCAGGTGTCCTTGGTTCTTCCTTGGCCACGGTGCTTTCAAGAGATGGAAGGAAGGTGACTGTGATAGAGAGGGATCTGAAAGAACCTGACAGGATAGTTGGAGAATTGCTGCAACCTGGAGGATTTAATGCTCTTCGAGACTTGGGTCTGGAAGGTGGGTACATTTCAAAATGTAAATAGATCTGTAACACAAGTGTTAGTACACTCAACAATGTATTTAGGAAAAGAATGCCTACAGGAAAAACTAAGAAAAACATTATCTGCACTTAACATTTTAATTAAAATCACTTGTGTATTTCCAGTTTGCTATTTTGAAAATACTCTTCTTTCAACATGTGAATTTTGCTGAAGAAAATTGGACCCGATGTAAAGAATAGCCTTTAATAAATAATTAGGTATTCTTAAAGACTTGCTTTAACTCATCTGTTGGCTTATATCTTGCAGATACGGTACAAGGTATTGATTCACAAATAGTAAATGGTTACATAATTCATGACATAGAGAGCAAGCTGGAGGTTGAGATTCCTTATCCGACATCTGAAGACGGACGCGTGGCCAGTGGAAGATCTTTTCATCATGGCCAGTTTATCATGGGTCTTCGAAGGGCAGCTATGGCAGAGCCCAAGTGAGTCACGTTGAGGACAGCACAGTTGGGATCCAGAGATTCAGAAGCATTGTTCTCATCGTTTCCATGAGATTCCTTAACCATTTCCCAACACAGAGGGCTGTGATGAACAAGAGTGAGAGAAAGTAACGGCTATCGTTACTCATTCTGCTCTCTGTAGACAAGTTCATAAGTTACATACATACACATCATGTACATCATATGCATCTCACCCTTTAGGACAACTTAATCTTTAAGGGAGTGTGGGCTTTAAATATTAGGCAAGGTACTTGCCTGTCTATGTGAGAGAATGGTTCACAGGTGAAGGGTTGATTCTCTTCTGCTGACTCTTGGGTTTGGCATTTTACCAGAAGTAGTGACCTCTTCTTGGTGAGCAGTGCACAGAACTTCTTTGGACAAGGCATGAGTGGCAAATCTGGCACGGTTTCTTAGATCACAGAATAGTTTGGGTTAGAAGGGATGACCATGTTGTCCAACCCTCCTACACTGGGCGGTAGCATGTAGCTTTTCCACTGATGGTATCAGTGATGATAGAAATCAAATGTTCATATTTGTATATTGTTTTGCTTTCTTTTTTGACAACAAGAAGTGAGCCAAAGTAACTAAAAAGGAGCACTATTTCCAGTTAATAACTTGTATGTTTCAGAATCTTGAAGACAACTTCTTTTCATAATGAAAAGAAAAATCTGGTGTTTTCTCTTAACTGTTTTCTTTCTTCTATAAAAGAGATGAGAAGTAAACTTTTATTGAAAGAGCAGATTTGGGGTGCTGCTCTCTGTGCAGTTTTTTTTTTTTTGCCTTGTCTTTTTTCCCCCCTAAATAATTTTTTCCCCTAAGAATATCATAATGCCATATGTCCCTTTACAAGGGACATATGGCATCATATTTTTACCTAACATCTTTATTCTGAGCTGGAAAATTGCTTTCTCCTTTCATATTTGTTACATCATATGGATTACTAAAAGTGGCACTAAAGATAGCAACTCTGTAGTACAGTTAAAATTAATGGTGACTGTGTTCACTAGCTCTGAAAGCTAAAGCCTTGTTGAGGCTCTAAGTGCAATGAAATTTGGGCATCTAAGTGCTCGACTTGTGGGAAAAACTTCAGTAGCTGTACACAGTCTTTGAAGCAAAAATTTGCAAAAAACATGTTTGTGACTTGAATTAAATCTTTTCTCATTTTCCACACACTCTTGAATGTTTATTTTGTCTATGCTTGCTTGCCATTTAACTTGTGGCATAGAAAACTGCATTTTTATGTGCAGTGAAAGATTAAGAACTCTTAATAGTGCCAGGAGATTTTGGGTTCTATTACAAAGCTTTTGAAGATATAGGGGATAATTATTATTGATTAGTATATCCTTTTTATAGGCACTAGGCAATATGAATGTATTTCAGATAAGTAAAGATATTTTTGCAGCAGAAAGAGGTAGGGCATCATTAGTTTATAATAGTGGACTAATTATACATCATTATAAACTCACTTGTAATGGATGAGAACAAGAAAAGAAAGTGAGCACCTAGACAGGTATCTGAAGTGACAGCTATTAAAGAAACCTAGAGCTGGTAGGATCTGCAGGATGCTGATTCCCTGACGTGCTGCTGCAGTCCCTTGCTGTGGAGGTTTCTGTTGTGTGCTCACTGGTAACCATTCATATTTTGATACAGTCAACATG
>VYZR01109773.1:2635-17181 GCA_013400675.1 Oxylabes madagascariensis | reverse complement strand
ACCATCAAAGGTATTAGCAAAAGTATTTTTAACCTGATGTCATAAAAGTGTGACTTAACAAAATTCGATGGCAAGGTTCACTCTGTTACTTATGTGGAAGACACATACAAAGGAAAACTGATTTAGAATTGAGTTAGAATGATTCACACAGGACTGGAAACATACTATGTAAGGAAGACCCTCCTGTTAGATCACGAGGCTCAGCATGAGCCCTGTGCTTTTTAAATTCCTTAGGGAGACTAGGTGCAGCTATGTCCAGTTTTAGTCTCAGACTTGGAAATTTATATGTAATGGAATTATCTATACAAAGTTTATAATAATTATTACTGAGCAGCTACATGGACTAGTAATGTTTCCTCAGTATTAATTCAGCAATCAGTCACTTACCAAGGATTTGTTTCAAGCAAAGGGCCTCTCTGCCTTGGTTAAGGAAGGCTCTCTTAATCTCAGGTAAGAAATCTCAAACCTTGAGAGGTATCCCTGCTCCAGTGTTACCCACTGTGCAGTCCAGTTGCAGTTTGAGCTGAGGTCCAGTTGGGCTCATCCAAAGGTTTGCTGTTGGTAAAAGGTCTCTGCCTTGAGGAGCAACCTTGAGAGGTGAGCCAGCTCAAGGGAAGATTGTCACCCTGCAATCATATTGCCTAGCAGGGAGAGCTCAGAGAAGGCTCACTTAGGCTGTAATATTTATGGAATGGAGTGGTTGCCTTGTATTCAAATTGCAGACAATGGGAAAGGTAGACGCGAGACTCAGTGCCTTACATACCCTACAACCCACAACCTTATTTGTTCCTACATAAAAGAGTATTGGAAAAGCCATGTGCTACTTGTGTTAACTGCCTGATGGGTGTTCCAAGTTCATGGGTGCTGATACTCACTGGCCTCTGTGGGTTTCCTAGAGGAATTTTGGCCCATTTATGGCTCAGACCTTTACCTTCTTTGGAACCTGTACTAAACTTAGCTAATTTGGCTACGAGGTCAAATGTTTCCATCACATTCAGCATCCAGTAACTACAGAGGACTTCACTTACTCTCTGTATCCAAGTCTGGACTCCTCCTGTAAGTTATAAATATCTACAGGTAGAATTGAGGAGTGTATTACCCTTCTTTTAAAGACACTTTGATCCATGCATATTTGTCCTGACTACTTTATTTTGCCATAGGCACTAAAGTCACAGCAAACGCTCTCCATCCCGGTTCTGTCTATTCTGAACTGGTCCGGCACTCATTTGTAATGACTTGGCTGTGGAAGATATTCTCCTTCTTCTTGAAGACGCCTTGTGAAGGAGCTCAGACCAGTATCTACTGTGCAGTAGCTGAGGAGCTGGACTCTGTGACAGGACAGTATTTCAGGTGGGTGCAAGCTGATGAAGCGATACTCTGTGGAAGGCAACTTGGTTGGCTAGGGAATATGAGACTTACTGTCATTCTTCATTAGGAAGGGACCAGGTAAGAGGCTGTCTGGTAGACTGAGGGTGACAAACAATAAAGCGTCACCCCTTCCAGGTCTGTTGCAATTGTGTTAGAAGAAACATCTGACCTGTGCAACACTTCATACAATAGCATGTCCTTTAGTGCCAGAAATAATAATGTACTCAAAGTGCAGGAATGGCTGTCACATGCTCAGAGCTCTAATGCTGACCTGCCTAACACTTGGGAAAATCACTTTTCAGTAGAACGGTGTAGTTAATGAGGTCACTTCAGGCAGTCCTGGGAAGACCACTTCAGTTCCCTTTGTAGTTTTACCCCCCTGGAGCAGAAGGGCCTGTGCTCTCAGGGAGCTGGGAGAGCTGATGGAGCTGCAGAGACAGGAGGTGAGATTTTCAGGTCTGGCATGTGACCAAGTAACTTTATCCTCCAGTGTGACAGACCCACCTGCTGGGAGGGGCTCTTGCTGGGCTGCTGGTCACACTGTCATGGAAATGGTCTTGCTAAGGTCCCATAACAAAACCTGTTGTTTTTTGACTTCTTTGACTTACTCCAGGACCCAACACTGTTCTCTTTTTCCCATCACCAAAACCACAGCCCAAAGCAGTTTCAAGTAATCATCATTCTAGATTTGAAGACTGTCATTTGAACAGATTCCCACAGATATGTCTGCCAGCTTTCCATAGCGTGTAGAGCACTGTAACAATAATGGTTTTTGGGAATGAATATGAAAATTTGTCTTTTTTTTTTCCCCCTTACATGGGTGCCATTGGGGCCATTGTGTCTCTGTAGAGCCTTCTTGTGATTTGTGACCAGATTGGTCTCTGTAATGACATCGCCCGATCTTCATTTGGGAGTTTATACCATCTTAGTCAGACTTGAATATATAAATAGACATCTTAAGTTTTCCCTGGATGACTGTCTGTCTCAGGATAAAAATGTAGCAATAATGTCCTGAAGTACAGAAAACTGGTGGAAATTAAACACATTAAAAAAAGGGAGTTTTGGATATGGTGGGAAATGAGAAGCTTCAACACTAATTCACAATTTACACTGGATTAGCCTAGAATCCTTTTCACTTTCCAGGCCATAAACTATAAAACACAAGTGTAGACATTCAGAAAAGAATTTGCATGCCCCAGTGAGACAGGTGGGAGTCCACCAGTCATTTCAGGAATATTAAAGACTCCGTCTGTAAACACTGAGCTGAATTAAAACCTTTCAAGATGCCATTTCCTCTGTGCTCCTAAACTCCCAAGTTATTGCAGCGTTACAGCTGAGAACACAGGGCCTCTTTTCCAGACTGAGTGCTTTCTGATTGGAGGAGGTGAGAAGAAAGGAGCCACAGTTCAGATAATAATGGAAGGGGGGGTAACCATACATGGTTATTACTATATTATTATTCTTGGGCATATAGTGGGATAAATAGTTTAGAATGAAGGGCTGTCCAAGTGACTTTTTTGCAGTGTTTGTTAGGAAATGTGCTCCTGAAGAAGCTTGGTTAGAGTTTATATCCCTTTTAGTGGTATTAGTGAGAATACACACTAGTGAGGTTTCTTTAAGAGTTGAGACAACAGATAGAGCTAGACTTGCCAGTTCTTGGTGCCATTGGGAGAGATTCTTCCCTAGCTAGTTGGAAAAAAATCGTTCTCATGGTGGCTTAGCACCAGCCCTTGCTCACTTGCTCCCACTTTTCTTGAACTGGTCTTGAACTAAGGTGATAGAGAGCAACTCCCTAATCTTAACACAGACATTTCACTGTACTAATGTAGATGGAGATCTTAGATTTGAAAGAATAAAAAGAATGTTTTCCTTACAGTGATTGCCAGCCAGCGTACGTATCTCCACGCGGTCGGGATGATGAGACGGCGAAGAAGCTCTGGAGCGTGAGCTGTGAGCTCCTTGGCATCCAGTGGGACTGAGCAGCACCAAGAGTGTCCCTGGCTGGGCCCAGCGATGCTTCTCCAGGGAACAGCACTGCTGAGAGACCTCAAGAGTAGAATGCTGATACTTTAGCTGCCCTAAGGATGGCTCTGTGGGCATAATATAATTTGAATTTCTGGAATATTACACTTAAGGATTGAGATTTGTAAGCAGTCCCTCTTCCTAGCTGGAGAATTAGAGCGCTGATGCAGGTAGCAACCTGCTTGTTACCTCACACAGCAGCTCGAGGCTATGGATCTCTGGCTTTAGAATAGAAAGGGAGGTTGCAGTCTTAGGTTTAGATTATGAAGTAACAAAGAATTACTTTAAATAAAGTTTGGTTGTTTTTTTTCCTAACAGCAATAGTAAAAGGGTAGGACTCTAAACTTAGGATCTTTGAGATTACTTTCAGTTCCTACCCTTTGAAGTGGCAGAGCAAAAATACNTTTTCCTAACAGCAATAGTAAAAGGGTAGGACTCTAAACTTAGGATCTTTGAGATTACTTTCAGTTCCTACCCTTTGAAGTGGCAGAGCAAAAATACTTTAGGATATTACATTTTCTGGCAAGTTATGCAAAACAAATACTCTCAAGCACACAGAAACAGGTCCTGGCATTTTTGTGCCAAGCATTAGGTAAAGTTTTTATGTGAAATCACTTTCTCTGCATGCTCTGTAAGAAGCTGGACTCTAGCTACTGAGGTATTTTGGCCCTAAACGCCTACTGATTGCAGTAAGTTAACTGGGGATTGGCAAATCTGAGAACCCAGGTTTTGGTGCAGGTGACTAGGAAAGTAAAAGCTGCAGGTGGGCTGCAATTGTGCACAGGCAAGTTATTGAAAAAATCAACATTTCTCTTGTGAAGCATTGAACAAAGACGGTGTAAAAGTTGTAACAGTAAACCCCCCAAGCTGCACTTTAAATAACTTTAGAACCTAGAAAACAGAGCAGAATGAATAAGGAACATCTCAATCATGTTAAAAAATATTAAACAACTTCAGCTGAGACTTTAGCTTTAAATGACACCAAACTCCCTAGAGCTGAAGCAGGAGGCAGGATTGTCTTGGTATTATGGTCAAGCTGGCTCCAGGACAGGAAGGTAAGACTTGCACAGAAATCCTTGCATTTGTCTGCCCAGGAGTTACTGGTTGCCAAGGCTGCCAGCCTGCCCCTGCAGGACCACACAGCTTGCACTTCCACAAAGCAGCTGGCTCAGGCCACTTAGCACTGGGACTGCTCCCTTGGAGTGCTACGTGAGTGCAAATTGCTGGAGTGTGATCCATAATCAGAGATTATTTCTGAAAGAGTTAAGCAGTCAGAAACCAAGTGCCACAGCTCATAGGATTATCTTCTGCTTCTCAAAAAAAGCCTGGAGGTTTTTGGACTTGCATATGAGCCTGCCACTGTGACCAACTGCCAGTTTTGGAAAACAAATGCTAATTTTAATTCTTCCTGTCTGGATGCTGTCTATGCAGATCAGTCCTGTGCTACCTCTGAGCAATACTAATAAAGCCATTTTCCTTTTACAACAGGACCCCATGTCTTGTTTCAGAAATGTTGAATCAGTTCACTTGTTGTTGCTGTTATCTGCACCTGCCTCACTAATGTAGAGAAGTCAGTCCAGGTAACATTTTAAAAAGTCTCTTTGTGTTTCTCCCGGTCACTCTACCTTTTTTTCCCCCCTCCCTCTTTATGCTTCATCCCAATTATGAAGCTAAATCCACAACTATAATGTAGCAGTACAATGTTACCTACCACTGGAGCCTTGGCTTGCTTTCTCTGTGTCATTCTCTGATCTTGAAAGTGGCTTCAGGAGCAAGAGAAACCATTTTTTAAAAAAGCAGAAAGGTGTCTCTGGTGTGAAATGTTTTTGCCTTTGCAGGTCAACGCTCTTCTCAAGTCTGATTGTATATTTAACATAAGACATATTAAATAAACATTTCCATAGACATACATCCACTCTTTTTGACCTTGAGCAAGTAATTTATACCTCTCAGCTGATCTGTAAAAAATGAGGAAACTAAAGCTCATTTAGCTGTCTCAAAGGGAGGCTTGTAAGGGAGAGTTAGATTAACTTGCAAAGCTCCCTGAAGAGGATTACTGAGTACATGTAATGCATGAGGCTGAATTACCTAGACTACCTAGCTGCTGGGAGGACTTCTACAGATGTGATGTTCCAGTTGATTTAAATATTGAAGATACTCAGTAACATAGATTTGGCACGACAGAGCAATTATCCCACTTATAATTACTCCACTAAGCATAGCCGAAAGCAAAATGCAGATCTAGAAAGAGATCCCTAGCTCTGCTGTGATAAAAAATAAACTGAAAATACATTAACAGTCATAATACTTTATTTTTTTAATTGTAAACAAACCTTGGTCAGTAACAGAGAAATTCTTTTAAATTCTTTTAAACTGGCAGTATTCAATCCCTTTTTCCTGCTCAAAAATTCAAAGCCCCTTGTTAATTGCACTATTTATGACACAAGGTAATTAATCAGGGTCAGAATTCCAGTTCTGCTGGTACAAGAAGGATCACTACGATTCCAGGTTAAGAACATCAAATTACAACAAACACTATATAAAGTGCATCAGGTACAGTGCAAAGAGGTCAGGAAGAAAGGCAGGTATGGAACTGATAGGTCTGCATGGCAAACTCCACTCTCAGTGCTCTCTGCAGCTGAAGGAACTCGAGCAGAACAGGTGTTGTTACAGCACTGCAGATCTGGATACCCACACACAGTAAAATCTCCTCCCCATAGCCAAAGAGTTAAAAATTACTGAAGCCATAGGTAGTGTCACATTTTAGGATTATCCTGATGGCTGTAAGCTGATGGAAAGCTACGTCAGTCTGGCCAAGGAAACAAGCTTTCATTAGTACTGCTCACTAATGAGATAATGCAAATCTGTGGTCAGGGGATTCTAAAAGCTGTATGTGGTCATTTCTGCTCTAGCGAGCAGAGCAGAGCACCTCCAAAGAGAGGTGTTTGTGTCAGCTCTTGAAATCCTGAAGAAGATGGACCAAATTCTTTCCAACACCATGGAAGTCTGTTCTTTCATTACAGTGAGCTTGGGGATAGTGCAAAACTCTTACTTGACAGTCTCAATTATTTTATGTACTAAAACTATTTACAATTACATTACACTTCAGAAAACCTGTTGGTTTTTTGATGTAAACAACTTTTTAATGAGAAAGGGAATTAGTTTTCCTACTTCTTGTGCTGAAATACACGTAAACAGCAAACACAAACTCTTGTGGAACGTCATGTTTTGTTATTTTTTTTAAAGTCCTACTGCTGTCTACCACGTTTCTGCCAGTTTCTCACACCCCAATATTAGTTGCGGAGAAGCAGCTACTTTTTTCAGCATCCCTGAACACAGACATTACACAAAGATTGCTGCTTTTTGTCCTAAAACTGATTAACCTAACATTTCCAGAGTAAAACCCGTCAATACAGGGCATGTCCAGTTTGGTGTTCTATTGTACTTGACAGGGACGAATTATCCTGGCAATAAATAAATAAATGCATCCCTGTGTGACAGGGATACAGACCAGCTGTTTGATTTTGCCACAGCTTGCTCTATCCTTATTCTTTGCTATACCTGATGAAAAACTGTGGAAGTTTACTGTCAACTGTTCAGTCATAAAGCTGCATCGCAATGATTTATTGGGTATTACCATAGTAAAGAAAGAGGCACGTGATTTTTCAACTATTTTAAAGGCTTATCTTCCCTTTGTACTCCCCTAACAGGATATGCCCTTTATAACTTCATTCATCTAGTTGGCACTAGCCCAAGTGCCGCATCTATGGCACGCATCACACAGTGTGACTGGTAAGTACAAATCTGCCATAAAGAATCAGTTCCTACCCTTTTCAAACTAAAAAAAACTGGGTATATTGTACCAGTGGGGGGGGATAAAAAAGAAGTAGCAATTATTTGTCTAGAGGCTTAAAAAAATCTCTGAGTTTTAGTCTTTGTAACAGAAGAATTCTCCGATCTTGAAAATTTTACAGGAAACATCACAAAAATTTTATGCTCTAGGCTACATTGAGTTGATAAAATTTTTCTGTCCTCTCTACGTATGTTTTCTGGATTAAAAATAAAACACACATTATTAAGTTCAGTGCTTTTCAAAAAATATCAACCCCCCAAAATTAAAAAACAACAAAACCCAAAAACTAAAGCCGGAAACAGAAGTGCTCTCTTCCATGCATCTAAATCCTTGCTTGTTCAGTTTGAAACTGTCCCCCTCCCCCATCAAAAAGAGAGCCAAAAAACACCCTGAGGTAGTGACTGTCAAAATACAGGACTGGCACTTGTAATTTAGTTCCCTTCCTTTCACCAGAGGCACATTAGCAGCATCCATTTGCCACCGACATCAGGCAACAGAGTTCCATTTTACCTAGAGGCTGCTGAACCGGACACTTCGAGCTGCCTCGACGCCCTCTCCTTCAGTACGACGGCGAATGTCAGTTCCACATCACCTCCTGGTGCCCTGGGGAAGCCGATTTCTCACCTTGGGCTGGTGCACTGAGAGCCACTGGACACAGATGGCCTTGACGACATCGTCGCCGCTGCTCTCGGCCAGCTGCCGCACGTGCTGGACGAGCTGCACGGCCCGCGCCTTGTCCTGCCGCACCGACACCAGGTAGGCGGAGCGCAGCTTGTTGCACATCATGTAGGCCTGGATCTGAAGCACGAGAGGCGGTCAGAGCTTGGTCAGAAAGCTGCAGCAAACTTGCTGGACAAGCTTAAGCAAGGACTCATGGGAAATACCCAGTTCAGAAGCGTGTTGTACGAGGTAGTAGCACCGCATTGCCAAACACAGCATGGCATGAAGCAGATCCCAGTGAAAAAAGATGGGCAAACAGGTGTATTTTATTAAGTGTGTGTCTTGTAGACACTCCTTTACTGTATGACCATGGAATTAGTATCGAGTCCTATCTCATGTATTAATTACAGTATCCTCATAGCAAAGAGTCTGAATCTGTCATTTTCTTCCACTGCTGGTTCTAGAACAAATCCCATCTTTCAGTGATAGATCTTACAGAAAAGCAGAATTAAAAGCCCATTTTTCAATCTGCCTACAACAGTGAGTTTGTCATTCAGAGGAGACAGAAGACTGTCACAAATCTTTAGATTTTACTCCCAGCTATGCCACTCAGGATCTACAAAATTCCCAAAATGCTGAGTCACAGCCACTTCTATAAACAGGCATCTACAGTTCTCCATTGGCTTGGCCGGCTGGTATGAAAGCCAACAAAGAAATAAACTAGTTTAGGCTTCATTTCCTCTAAGAGGAAGAAGTCTATCAGAAGCTGGAAAAGTTTTATCATTTAACTGTCGATCACCACAGAAACAGTATAATCCTGAAACAATAAGCTGGAATGGTCATTAGCTGTCTGCCATTACTAGAGACTTACATGCATCTATGTGAAAAGCTGAATAACAAACCCAACAAACCCAGCAGTGTGCCTTTCCGAAATACTTTTCCTCCCACTCTAACAAAGCCCAGCCCTCACTCTAAGGGCTCTTAGAGAACTAACAGGGATAGTCCCAATTGGTACCTGTATGTCACAGCTTTAGCTTTACAGTCAAAAATATCATGGCATTAAGGAATTCACAGTGATTTCAACAATCTAGGAAGTAGCCTTCAAAAATCTCATTTGCATGAGGATGAGAGAGAAGACAGTGAAAAAGAGCCTGTAAGCTGCAGACCAAGACTGGGCTGTTTAGCTCTTGCTACTGTGCTTTTACTTACCTTGTTTTCATCGCTGTCCATATCCTGAATCAGATTATCGAGATCCTGTATCCAAAGAAGGGAAGAGGTGTTTACATTTAAAGTGGTAATAGTCTGCAAAACTTCACCCCATCAGGGATCAAACCCCTGAGGACAGGCAGGGCTGCTGAGATCACAGCAGGTGCTTAGACTGTCCCAACTGCGAGAGTTGCAGATGTAGAAAATACAAAGAAATACTAATTCCAAGTCTTCCCTTTACCTGCAGCTTTTCCTGCCTGCCATCTCTGGGGGGTATCCCTAGAGAACGCTATGAGTCTCTCATGGACCTGGCTTGTGTTGCGTGAAGTGAATTTGTAGGTTAGCAGAAGTTACCCCATGGCCCGCCCTGACCCAAAGAGCAGATCCCCTAATCTAATTGACAGAACTAGCACAGTGGATCTCCTTCCTTCACTGGGATGGAAAAAACACCATGGTAGGCAAAGGGAATCACAAAATTGGTTCCTATGGAGGCAGGAGGTTTCTGCCTCTACACATCCTCTGCGTTAGCCAGGGAAGCCTCACTGAAAAGAACACCTCCTGCTGCAATCAGCAGCATTTGACAGGATCTTGTGAAGCAAATGTTCTGTCTCCACCATGGGTATCCATTTGGGAAGTGCAGGGTAGGAGTGTGCTATAGCTACTTATGGTTTCCTCTCAGAGGGTTGTGTCTTGTACAAGGCAAACCACACACTCGCACCTTTAAAGTATGCCCGTAGTATGCAGCCAGAACATCCGAAGGACTCACTAAAAGAGCAGTACAGGCACCAGACTACCCTGTAGCCTGTATTGTCTATATTCTTTTTACTTCAAAAGGGACACAATGCAGGATAGAATTACCTCTGCAGGAATGTTTTTGAACTCATTTAGACAGTTTAGGATAATGTTATCCCCATCATTTTTTGCTGCCACTCCAGATTCATTGACACACTTCAGGAGCTGCTGGATCTCGCTGTACTTCTGCCGCTTCACCAGCTGCTTGGCCACTTTGCTGTACACTTCTGTGGCATCCAGCTGGAAGTCCTAGAGGTAGTTGGAACATCAGAGCAACATGGTCAATGTTCTCAGCAGGTCTTCTCAGAGGCGTCTACACAACTGAGACAGACTCTCCTAAGTCTCTCCTAAAATACCACACCACGCTCCAAAGTGTCAAAGCTGTTTTGGGAGCCTCTGGTTTTCCACTCACCACTGCTAAGGGTTTACTTAAAGGTTTTTTATAACCAGACTTGTAAAAATCAATCCTGCTTAAGAACAAAAGTGCTGTCACTGCCTTCTTTTCAGGAATGGCAAAAAATCAGTTTTATTTCCTCTGGCAAAAATCTTTCCCAGATCCCTGCACATCTCTCCCTCACTTAGCATGTTCCCACTGTATTTCTCCAGCCCTCCCCACCAGTAGTCACCCTTTGGATACCCTAAACAGGAGGCAATTGACCATTGTACACCATCCATATGAGGGAAGAGATGACAAAAGCTGTGAACTGATCCTGCAATGAGTAAGTAAAGAAAAAAAAGGATGGAAATGGAAGTGATAGGCAGCTGGACTCGCTGCTCCATTTCTATTGGAGGTAGTGGCTGCTGCTGCTTAGAAGTGCTGTTTTTCTAAGGCTCTCCATCTCCTTACGAACAGGAGTTCTGCCTTGTACATCCTGACCTGAAAGAAGGAGCAGGGCCTGCCACATCCATAAACACTCTTTCAGTGTGCCATCTCTGTCCAAAAGTGCCTTGCTCTGCTGTCTGGGACTATATGGATGAGAAACACTCAGAACACTTTAGAGGGTCATGAGCTATGCTGACTGATAATCACTCAACTTCTACCCAGACATGAGGAATGAGAGGTCCCTAGCAAGAGTTTCCAGTTAATTAATTTTGCTCTCAAACCAGGAGAATAGGACAGAGAGCCCTGGCCTTATTTATTCACTGTCTTTGCATGACTGTCATGAACCGCAGAGAGCTACTACACGAGAGGTCTCTACACACATTTATGATTGTGGTTTGCCAGAGTTAAGACAGTGAGCAAGGTGCAATGCAAACGAAAAGCTGTACTTCATTCCTTTGTAGGACCAAGTTACTCTGAAAATGTCCTACTGAAATAGCATCTTAATTTCTTTACCAAGCTTACACAAATACATGGACATGTAAGACTTAAACTTGTGACTTTTCTCTCAACAAGTTTTTCTTTTGGGGAGATTAAAATACATCTTAGGGGAAAAAAGGCTTTTGTTTAAGTAATTGCTGCTTTCAGGAGTTACTTTGTAATAATATTGCTTGTTACATCACAGTTTTCCATACCTGGAGAACTCTAAATGCAATCCCAAACCCCTCCTCAATGTTTTTGCCTTCCAATATGACCTGAAAAGAGAGGCATAGACAAGTCTGGGAATGCACATTCCTTTTTCATTATGTTCAGTTAAATAATATTAATGCAAATCCAGATTTTGCCCAGAGGCCAAAAGAAAATGCATTACTGAACAGAAAACAGCACCATCCCAAGAAGTACGGCAAATTATAGGGTCTATTGTCACACACTGCTTCCCTGAGGGGAAGCAATTTACAGATGGAGATGAGCTGAAGTTAACAATGGTTAGAATTACAGCATTATTTGCCTTGCTTCCAAACACAATGGGATGCACAGTCAAAAGGAATATTACTATTTGTATTTTGGATGCTCTGCCTCTGAAAATTTGAACTTTGAGGAGATGAACTCCAAGTTCTCACAAGTCCTCTGCTACTTTGAGGAAAAACATGAATTTTTCATAAACGATGGGTTGCATTCACGCCTAAGTAATCTGCCCATAAAAATACAAGAAACTGCTCCAACCATCAAATGTTTCAACCTGCATTACACATTAGTATTGTTGATGAAAAATAGAGCTGTGTTTAAAATAGCAATTAGTACCTTGCAAGCAACATCCATTTTCATGTTATTGTTTCCAAAGAGTGTGGGCAAGGAGGAATCTGTCATTTGAGAGGCTCCTGAGCTCTCACACTGATGCAAGAACTTTGTTACTTCCATCTGGAGATCAACTGTATTGATGTGCCTAGATAGTGAAAAAATTCTGACTTTATCTTGTAGTAGGGACAGTGTCAATTATTATTTATATGAACTAATTTCTTCAATATCTTTCAAAAGAAGACATACTTAGAAACAATTATTTTAGTTGCTTTTTGACTTTGTCCATTGCACAAGTCTGCAGCAATATTAATTTTCAGATCTGTGCACCTAACATGCATCACAAGCTGAAGTTGAGCAATTTGTCACATTATTTCAAAGAAGTGAGCCAGAGAAACTGGATCCTCAGATAATATCTGTTCCTGCTTTTTCACCTCATCACACACACACCCCTCCAGGTTGAAGTTAAGTCTAGCCTAAAAAAAAGAAAGAAAAAAGCCCCTAATAAAACCACAATATAAAACCCCAAGTACAAGAGAAATCTGGCTAAATTTACACTTTGACTTTTGAATATAGGAATCCAATTATCTCTGGCACCTATGGCTTGTACATAGCGCAGTGTTTTCAGTTAACCTCAGTAGACAGTGAAGCACTACAAAGCTGCTTGCTTTTGGGAGAGGAAAGGAAGAGAAAAAGAAAAAGAAAAAAAAACTTGTGGACTGATGTATAATTGTCTATGTAGTGTAGGGTTCCTGTTTGTTTTTTAAATTAAAGGAGGGTAGTCTGATACACATACATATTTTTGGTAGAAACAAATGCCCATCTCCTGGTTTGGATTGTTGAGGGAAACAGTGATGGGAATCCTACACTTGTAACTACATAAAAGCAGATTTGGGTCAGGGACAACCAGTAAGTGTTAGCTAAACTAATAAAAACCCCAAAGTCTAAAGCCTGAATTTCACCTCTCCAAAAACTTAGCTTCTTGTTTACAGATACCTCGACACATCTGTAGCAGACATTTTCTTCCGAAAAGTGAATGCCATTTTTTTCCTTCCTGAACTTCTTGAGACCTCCTGCAGATAGACTTTAAGATGGTCCTTGATCTTTAGAAGCCATGCCTGTTTGCCTCCAAGTTCAGTGTAAGACTTTGCTCCATGGGTGAAAAATCTAATGCAGGTCATCGCAGCACGGACGTGATCCTGGAAGAAATGTACTCACCACTAAGATGGACCACAGGACACCACCTTCAACAATCACTGTGTGCACTAAAGGGCTCACACAAAGCAGGCAATGCTCTGTTTTCTTTAACACAATGTGCCAGATCCATGACATGGATCAGGTCAGCTTTAGTAAGGCTCAGGCCTCTCTATGCTTTCTAACACTGTAAAGAGGCAAAAATACACTTGTCCAGCATGCAGGTTTAGACCAAAGTAAATAACCAAAAGTCTGACAGCATTCAGCAATTCATTGAAAGAGATGGCACTGTCCCTCCACTTACCTTCATGAACTGTTGCAGTTCATACAGAATATGGTAATAGTTCTTTCTTTGCAAGTATTTGCAGGCTGCAATCAAGTAGACTCCCCAGCTTTCCAATCCTGGGTCAATGGTTTCCAGCAAGTTCTCTAACATATGCAGCTTTCCAGTTTCATAACTTGGAATGAAGATCCCTTCAATAAACACTTCTGATGGGGATTCCTACACAAACAGAAAGTAGCCTAAAGCAAAGCTACTCTAGCTTATTTTCCTTATGTAATATAAAGGTATATTAAGTGACAGAGATAATAAAATTAATAAATAATTTAGATTGGAAGGGATTTCTGGGGATTATTTTATTCAAAACCCCTCTCAAAGAATGACTNCAAGGCTAAAACATTCAAGTCCAGCTCTGTGCCTTCTCTTACACTGTTGTTGCTACTGTTTGAACACCAAGTCTGCTGCTTAAGAGGTGAAATTATATCACCTATATTGTAAAAAATACGCAACTTTTCTTTAAAAGCAGATTTAAACTGACGTAAAAGATACATTTAAAAAGGTAATTCAATATGCAGATGACTATAAGAGCTTAGAATGACTGATAGTACAATGAGAAAGCAGAGCAGATAAGGCAACTTAATTTTCTATTAACAAACCTCATAACCATATAAAGATAATGGAAGTTGATGTTTCAAGTTGTACACTCTCAGTAAGAGTTATTTAAAATAATAAAAAAAATATCAGTAATTCAAACACAAGCACAGCCACTTAGAAAAGGAAACAAAGAAAATGCCACATTCTCACAAGCTGGTGAGATATAAAGAATTCACATCTCTGAAGAAGCACCCTTAATGTCTTAGTAAGAACCTGGAATAATTTCTAGATTTAATTGTAGTTTAGCACCAATAGAACTGTTTACTCCAGAGATACTTAAGTTCTCTTATATTATGCAGTTTCCTTAACGGAGAGCTGGAAACCACATTTTGGGTTCCTTAGACTTCTGTCCTCTGTATTCCATTATATTCTTCATGGTTACAGAGGTGCAAACATCGGTG
>VYZR01109760.1:6082-20526 GCA_013400675.1 Oxylabes madagascariensis | reverse complement strand
AAAAAAAAAAAAAGAGTAAAAATGTTCTAAAAATGTTCTTGCTTCACTCTTTTCCGCTCCTTATTTGTGTGCACAGGCCCCAGCTGACTGAGGCTGAGATAAAATGTTATCAAATGTCACTTCCATTACATTCCTGGTATACGTAGAATATGAGAACTTACAGAAACTAATTGGGCTGAATTCCAGGTGATTATTCCGTTTTCCTGACATGAGATCTGTTTCATAGTAACTGCTTTTTACTTGTGGGAGTGTCTTTGCTGAACCTGGGCCAAAACCAATCTGCTCTTCCTTCAGTGTGTACATACATCTTGGCTTTTGCATCACTCACATAATCACCTGTTTGGGAATTCATCCCAATCACATTCTTTTTTGTAGATAAGGCATACATCAATTTATCTATTCTGCTGACTTTGGATAAGTCATAAATGTTGGCAGCAGAAAACCTATCTCCTCAACTTACATGGTGCGGCAATAATCCATGAACTAAAAATTTATTTAAGTCTAGCTTCTACTGATTAAAGGTACTATTAAGCTATACATCAGGCTGAGCACTATTTTTAATATTACTGAGGTGTTTTAGTCATACACATGAAAGTAAGAAATTAAGTGCAGGAGCTGATTCTTTATTTCTCAGAGAAATATTTCCTTGACCTCCACTTGTCCTTGGCGTTCTTTTAGCTTCTTCTCCAGGGTGTCTCAAATCCCTGCACTTGTAACTGTGACTGCTTAGTGAAAGGAGAAGGCTTTCTAAATTGCAACCAACCACATTACTGTTGGAAATCCAACTCTTTGGCAGTTATGCTTGGATTTATGCCACATCTAACAGCCCAGACTAGAACAATTCTACTCAAGGTTACCCTGCTGTGGGAGCACCCTGATTGGGTCAGGGTCAATTTAAACCCCAGATTGTCAGGAGCATACTGACACCCGCTTCAAATCCCATCCACAGGCTGGACTGGTCAGGAGTCTCAGAACACTCAAATCTGTCAACTTAGCCTAGAAATTGCTGTCTCTTGAAAAATGCAGAGAAAAGACAAACTTCAGTTATCGGCATTCTTCCATGCAGCCATGTTAATATCAAAGCAAGGAGGAATCAGATCAATGCAAGGGATAAAGAATATCTTGTGTCAATGCATTAAATAGTATTGTCTCACAATGGAGAACACTTCATGATCTGAAGTCATACAGATGGTTTGGAGCCTTTTTCACCTAAGCAAATGCAGAGCATTAAGCACTCCAGAAGCTCAGTTTCTTCCAGGTGCATAACTGCTTTCCTGAGCAGCAGTCTCCTTCATCTGCTCCCAACTGGATATCCATGCAACACAACCACTGATGGAGCTTGGGTTTATGGGTCAGCTGTTAAATAACTTCATTAAAAATACCCAACCAACTCCCTTCCCCTGTTATGTTAGATGAGAGCATACAGTTATGTTATCCAGGAGAAGCTCCATTAGCTTCCAGTAGTGAAAAGAAGCCAATGTCCAGCACTTCTCAAAATCATGCATAAAACACACACACACATGTAAAGATAGAGAGGTTTACATGATAGTTTTTATGTTACTCTTGCACTGTAAGGGAAGACATCAGGCACTCTGAATTACATTACCAGAGAACAGGTAAAAGATGGTTTCTGACTTTATAGGGAAAGTTTTTACACCCAGATATTATTCCTGTTCAATACAAAACTTGTACTGCTGTCAGCAGGAGCAGGACTGTTGCAGTGAATCTAGCTGATTTTTAATTCTCCATGCTAATTAGCTTATAAGATGGAAAAATGAACCTCTCAAATACACAGTAATTGCTTAGACTGTGTAAGCAATTATTGATCCATATATTTATTTTTCTTTTCACTCCTGTGTCTCAGTGTCAGATTAAGTTTAGTCAAAGTAAATTAATGAAATGCATTTTTCAAAAGACCATCATCTGTATAAAGACCCAACTGGCTCAACAGCCAGTCACAGACCAATCCAATTTTCAAATATGAAGTGTAGAACTAATGTTGAGTATGATTGGAGGTTTCGTGTTTTGAGAGGATTGGGACTTGCCTTTAGTGTATGCCCAGCTCAATCTCCATCCCCAGACACTGTTTGTTGGGTTACAAAGAACTATGTGGGTAGAAGAACCAGAAGCAAATAGAAAAGACACCTTCAAATCATCTTTGTGTGCTGCAACAGGGGAAGAACCCTGCTCCAAGGCAATTGGATGTGACCTGGCTTGAATTTTTTCTACCTGTATGGAGCAAACACTGTAGAAGCCACTGATCTTTCCTTAGTTTCCAGGGTTTCCGTCCATAGGGATATGGTTCATTAATTCTCTGTGATTAGCTCATTAAAGAATGAGCTGACATACTAGCTGAGGACCAAGGGAGTCAGGTGGTCCTGATGTGCATCTTGGAATGAGCCCTTTTACAAGATGAGATGCACAGAGAGAAGGTGTTGGATGATGAAGATCATGGGCCATATTTATAGCAGTTTGGCTTTGGGGATAATGCAACAGAGTTCTGAAGCTTAAAGGCTGTAACTGTGGGACTGCTGAAAAACTTTTCTCTGAGGAACTCTGGCAAGTAAGCAAGTATTGGCTCACACCTTATCATCGATAACGCAAGAACAGCTTCCTCCTTCCCTGCCACAACTGAACTCTGAGATGAGATTGGGAGCTGGGTTTTGCTGTAGTGTGCTTTTTACTTTGGCTTGTATTTACTCTCCACATCCCTCACAGGCACACTACAAAGATCCCGCCTCAGCACACACCACTGCAAACGTACAGCTTAAGCAGGAGAGGTTTGTTTCATGTGAGACACTCAGAGCTGACCCTGCAGCATCACCTGCAGCCACAGTGAGGCTGGTAAATGTGGCACTGTTCCTCTTACAAAATCCTGCGGGTGCATCCCACTCCCCTGCACCACCAGCAGCTCCTGTGTGTCTGCAGAGCTCACCTATGCTCAGCCCTTGGCCCTCCCAAATCTGATGTGCCCAATATCATTTAAGAAAGATGTGAAGGTCCTTGAAAGTATCCAGAGGAGGGCAACAAAGATGGTTGTAAGAGTGGAGGGCAAGTCTTGTAAGGAGCAGCTGAGGACTCCAGGCTTGTCTGGTTTGAAGAAAAGAAGGCTGAGGGGTAGCCTCATTGCAGCTTCTTGAGGAGGGGAAGGGGAGAGGGAGGTGCTGAGCTCTTCTTCCTGTGTACTGGGTTTGCCTGGTAAAGTTTTGGTAGCGTGGGGGCTACAGGGGTGGGTTTCTGAGAAGCTCCCAGAAGCTTCCCACGTACCCAAAAGAGTAAATTCCAGGCAGGTCCAAGACGGACTTGCTGCTGGCCAAGCCCAAGCCCATTAGTGGAATGTCTACCTGTGATAATGTATTTAATAGGGTGGGAAATAAACTGCTGCACAACAGCAGTCAGAGAGAGGAGTGAAAATGTGTGAGTGAAACTGCCCTGCAGACACCTGGGTCAGTGAGGAAGAAGGGAAATAAGGTGCTGCAGCAGAGATTCCCCTGCAGCCCGTTGTGCAGACCATGGTGAGGCAGATGTGCCTCTGAGCCTGTGCACAACCATGGGAGAGCAGAGATCCATCTGCAGCCCGTGGAGGAGCCCACAGCAGAGCAGGTGGATGCCCAAAGGAGCTCTGTGGAAAGCCCACACTGGAGCAGGCTCCTTGCAGGACCTGTGGCACCATGAAGAACAGAGCCCAAACTGGAGCAGGTTTGCTGGCAGGACCTGTGACCCCACAAGGGACCCACGCCAGGGCAGTCTGTTCCTAAAGGACTGTGCCCCATGGGAGAGTCCCACACTGGAACAGCTCATAAATAATTGTTGTCCATGGGCAGGACTCATGTGGGAGAAGTTTGTGAAAGACTGTCTCATGCGGGAAGAACCTCACGCTGGAGCGAGAGAAGAGTGTGAGCTCTCCTGAGGAGGAAGCAGAGGTAGAGACAATGTGTGATGAACTGGTCAGACACCCCATTCTCCATCCCCCTTCTCTGCTGGAGGGAAAGAGAGAGAAGTTAGGAGTGAAGCTGAGATGAGGAAGAAGGAAGGAATAGGGATGAAGGTGTTTTAAGATTTTGGTTTCTTTCTCATTATCCTACTCTGATTTAATTGGTAACAAATTAAACTAATTTTCCTAAATCAGGTCTGTTTTGCCCATGACAGTAACTGAAGTGAGCGTTTTCTCCCTGCCCTTATCTCAACCCATGAGGCTTTTGTTATGCTTTCTCTCCCCTGTCCAGCTGTGGAGGGGATAGACAGAGTACCTTTGGTGAGCACTTGGAGTTCAGCCAGGCTCAACACACCACACCCTGGAATCCAGTGACAGGACAGGTGGGAATGGTTCAAAACTGTGCTAGGGGAGTTTCTGACTGAACATTAGGAAGCGTTTCTATACCAACAGCGTGGTCAAACACTTGAACAGGCTTCCTAGAGAGATGTCCAAGGCTTCAAGCCTGTCAGTGTTTAAGAGGTATTTGGACAATGCCCTTGACAACATGCTTTAATTCTTGTTCAGCCCTGGACTAGACAGTCATTGTAGTTCCCTTCCAAGTCTATAGGTCTATTCTGACAGATACAATCTCTGCTTCAAAAAACTTAGAAGTGACATAGTCTAAAACTGCAAGAAAAGGAGTATCTGCATCACAGAAACCCAGGAGCCCACTTTTAAAGAAGTCTATGTCAAGACCTACAAAGTAATATGTACTATTTTAATTATTTCTCTGTTACTGTCTAGCAATTGCTCCTTGGCAGCATGCAACAGTAACGGCTTTGCTAATAATTATAGTTCCAATCAGTGAAGATGAAGAAAATAGTTTTACTGCAAAAGACACTCAAAATCTAATCAGGATTGTCTTTTTAGTTTTTAAATGAAGACCAGTTTCTGGTGCATTCATTTGGACTGTTTCCTGTCATTGAACAGTCTCTCAAATTCCACTAATTTCTGTTTAAAAAAAAAAAAAAAAAACAAAAAAAAAAAAAAAAAAAAAAAAAAAAAAAAAAAACAAAACAAAACAANGTATGGAGCAAACACTGTAGAAGCCACTGATCTTTCCTTAGTTTCCAGGGTTTCCATCCATAGGGATATGGTTCATTAATTCTCTGTGATTAGCTCATTAAAGAATGAGCTGACATACTAGCTGAGGACCAAGGGAGTCAGATGGTCCTGATGTGAATCTTGGAATGAACCCTTTTACAAGATGAGATGCACAGAGAGAAGGTGTTGGATGATGAAGATCATGGGCCATATTTATAGCAGTTTGGCTTTGGGGATAATGCAACAGAGTTCTGAAGCTTAAAGGCTGTAACTGTGGGACTGCTGAAAAACTTTTCTCTGAGGAACTCTGGCAAGTAAGCAAGTATTGGCTCACACCTTATCATCGATAACGCAAGAACAGCTTCCTCCTTCCCTGCCACAACTGAACTCTGAGATGAGATTGGGAGCTGGGTTTTGCTGTAGTGTGCTTTTTACTTTGGCTTGTATTTACTCTTCACATCCCTCACAGGCACACTACAAAGATCCCGCCTCAGCACACACCACTGCAAACGTACAGTTTAAGCAGGAGAGGTTTGTTTCATGTGAGACACTCAGAGCTGACCCTGCAGCATCACCTGCAGCCACAGTGAGGCTGGTAAATGTGGCACTGTTCCTCTTACAAAATCCTGCGGGTGCATCCCACTCCCCTGCACCACCAGCAGCTCCTGTGTGTCTGCAGAGCTCACCTATGCTCAGCCCTTGGCCCTCCCAAATCTGATGTGCCCAATATCATTTAAGAAAGATGTGAAGGTCCTTGAAAGTATCCAGAGGAGGGCAACAAAGCTGGTTGTAAGAGTGGAGGGCAAGTCTTGTAAGGAGCAGCTGAGGACTCCAGGCTTGTCTGGTTTGAAGAAAAGAAGGCTGAGGGGTAGCCTCATTGCAGCTTCCTGAGGAGGGGAAGGGGAGAGGGAGGTGCTGAGCTCTTCTTCCTGTGTACTGGGTTTGCCTGGTAAAGTTTTGGTAGCGTGGGGGCTACAGGGGTGGGTTTCTGAGAAGCTCCCAGAAGCTTCCCACGTACCCAAAAGAGTAAATGCCAGGCAGGTCCAAGACGGACTTGCTGCTGGCCAAGCCCAAGCCCATTAGTGGAATGTCTACCTGTGATAATGTATTTAATAGGGTGGGAAATAAACTGCTGCACAACAGCAGTCAGAGAGAGGAGTGAAAATGTGTGAGTGAAACTGCCCTGCAGACACCTGGGTCAGTGAGGAAGAAGGGAAATAAGGTGCTGCAGCAGAGATTCCCCTGCAGCCCGTTGTGCAGACCATGGTGAGGCAGATGTGCCTCTGAGCCTGTGCACAACCATGGGAGAGCAGAGATCCATCTGCAGCCCGTGGAGGAGCCCACAGCAGAGCAGGTGGATGCCCAAAGGAGCTCTGTGGAAAGCCCACACTGGAGCAGGCTCCTTGCAGGACCTGTGGCACCATGAAGAACAGAGCCCAAACTGGAGCAGGTTTGCTGGCAGGACCTGTGACCCCACAAGGGACCCACGCCAGGGCAGTCTGTTCCTAAAGGACTGTGCCCCATGGGAGAGTCCCACACTGGAACAGCTCATAAATAATTGTTGTCCATGGGCAGGACTCATGTGGGAGAAGTTTGTGAAAGACTGTCTCATGCGGGAAGAACCTCACGCTGGAGCGAGAGAAGAGTGTGAGCTCTCCTGAGGAGGAAGCAGAGGTAGAGACAATGTGTGATGAACTGGTCAGACACCCCATTCTCCATCCCCCTTCTCTGCTGGAGGGAAAGAGAGAGAAGTTAGGAGTGAAGCTGAGATGAGGAAGAAGGAAGGAATAGGGATGAAGGTGTTTTAAGATTTTGGTTTCTTTCTCATTATCCTACTCTGATTTAATTGGTAACAAATTAAACTAATTTTCCTAAATCAGGTCTGTTTTGCCCATGACAGTAACTGAAGTGAGCGTTTTCTCCCTGCCCTTATCTCAACCCATGAGGCTTTTGTTATGCTTTCTCTCCCCTGTCCAGCTGTGGAGGGGATAGACAGAGTACCTTTGGTGAGCACTTGGAGTTCAGCCAGGCTCAACACACCACACCCTGGAATCCAGTGACAGGACAGGTGGGAATGGTTCAAAACTGTGCTAGGGGAGTTTCTGACTGAACATTAGGAAGCGTTTCTATACCAACAGCGTGGTCAAACACTTGAACAGGCTTCCTAGAGAGATGTCCAAGGCTTCAAGCCTGTCAGTGTTTAAGAGGTATTTGGACAATGCCCTTGACAACATGCTTTAATTCTNACACACTAAAACACGGACAAACCTCACCAGGACCCTCTAAAACAAAACAAAACAAACAAAAACCAAAAACCAAAAACAAACAAACAAACAAAAAACACAAAAACAAAACAAAACAAAACAAAAACCTCAACCAAAACCCTGCAAATCAAACCAAACCAACTCAGCAACTGACCTGCTACCTCTAAAACTATTAAAGGTGACATACAACACCTGACATCTCTTGACAATCCCACACCATTCTCTCTTGCTAAATAATATATGCTAAGGAATATCTGACACGTCTTTATTTTTTTCTTCACTTCATATTTGCAACCTCTGCTCTGAAGAGACTTTGTAGAAATTTGCTCAGCTTGCAGGAAGAAAATGCATGAGTTGATAAAAGCTAAAAATAACTCAGCAGAAGGCTGCCCAATAAGTTAGATTTAGGTTGAGTCATGGAAAAGCCTAGGAGTATTGTCAGCATCTGAGTTATACAGCTTTCTACTTCATTTGGACATGCTTGTGAAGTGTATGAAACAATATCATGAAAAGCAGTCATTGACTGTATTGATATTGCTATATATCCTTCAAGAAATTTTGGGACACTTGTACTTCCTTGTGGGAATTAATTGTGCTGTATCTTGCAGGAACTGAAAAGGAAATAAAACTGAAAAAAAAATTATCAAACCCTTTTGAATTTCTTCCATCTCACAGTAAGGTACTTTGGGAATAAGGATGAAGCAGTAAATATTCTAATTTTCTAGTAAGACCTTTTACTCTGACTCATATGCCCTTCCTGTGGATGAGAGGGAACTAGAAAATAGAAGATAGATACCTTATAGATAGTGCGAGATAGAACTGTAGTAAGCAAAACTATCTGTAATACTGTTTTCAGAAAAGAGTTACTTGTGATTGATTTCTAAATGGAAAGTTGTACTCAGTGTGTTACTACGAGGGGCTGTTTTCTATCTTGTCCTGTTGTCATGTATCTTCTGCAATAAAATATACTTATTAAACCTCCAATCTCAGTGGCCAGAGGAGGCTACAGGTGTGATGGAGAGCAAGAATAAAGATGCAAAGGATCTTGCCAAAGTAAATATGATGCTATTTAAAAAGAGAGAAGTGCTGTGTTTTGCACTTTGGAGTCATCCCTTAGGAGCAGTCTACAGCACACATCTAGGAATATAAGCATCCACTGAGGGGAATAACTAATCAGGCAGCTGCAAAAATCAGTATCTTTGAGCTAGACTGCATCCTCAACTGCACACAGAATGACAATGCCCTGATGGTGGGGGGAAAAGAGGAAAGATAAGCTTCCTATTTCTCATTAGGATTTATGATAAATCTTCTGCCTACTTCAGATAAGTACAGAAATGCCCTTTCCATCATGAGAGCACAATCAGAAGGTGGTAGACTAATTTTCAAGCTTCCAGAAGAAAGCTGTGAAAAAAATCCCATTGTCTACAGCCAGAGACCTAGAAAACATGAACTTCTAAGAGAAGTTGGAGACAGTTGGAGCTTTAACCCTAAAGAAGAGAAAACTCAGGTGTAATGTAACAGTCTTCAGTTATGTAGAGACTGCTACAAGGAGGAAAAATTATATTTTCTGTGTCTGTGGAAGACAGGACTTGTGATGGACATAAATTCAGGAACAGAAAATTAAGCTGAACATTAGGCACAGGAACGTTGGACAGTATCATGGGGAAAAGCATGAAGGCTTGGAATGGATGAGAAGGAGAGGCTATGATGATATCATATCTGAAGATATTTAAGCAACCAGCTGAGGAAAACCTATACCTATGCTGTGAAGAAAGGATGTGGTGAGGACACTGTCATGTAACTTCCTTTGTGGGAATTGATTTTTCATGGTAAAATAGTAAATTACGGGATACCAAGCATTTCAGCTGGAATTGACCATTCTTACTCCAAAGAGTTTTCAGTAATAAAAAAGAAAATGAAGGGCCAACCTGGGTTAAATAGGGCAAGGCTGTGTAACTCTTGGGTCATTTAGAGCAAATTACAGTTGTGAGAGGTCAACACTGGCTTTTTCCTGAAAGCACTGTAGTAGAAAATGGTTTTAAGGGGAAGCTTAAAGAGAAGGAAGAAATTAGAAGTCTGAAGTACCTATTTAAAATAATTATGCCACAAGTTCTACCGAAATAGAAATCCCAGGAAAGTCCCCATCTCTGAGCCTACAAAGTCAGCCTTTCCCCAAATGCACTCAGACAGTGTAGGGATCTCAGCACGCTGCAATCTAGGATAAGCATCTATCACAGGCACATTGAAGCTGCGGTTTCCTGAAGAGCTGTGCTGAATTACTGGTTTCTCACAAGCAAAAAGGAGAGATTTTGTGGCCATCCATCTCTGGCCTCCACCCCAGCCCTGCGCTGGTTCCGCTTTGCAGTGCCGCCTCTGAGGGCTGACGCAGCAGAAAGCTGCTGGGGTTTGTGCCGTGATGGTTTTGGGCAGACTGTTGAGCTAACGAGGCCACGGGAGGAGGTCTGGTGAGTGCCAGCCTCCACACTGGCAGCTAACAAAGAGCATGAAGCCAAGCTGGGAGAATGGGGCAGCTGCTTCAGGACCTCCTTCCAAATCAGTGAGTGATTAGGTTGGCTCAGCAAGTCTTGTGGAAACCACGGCTTTGCTTCCACGTAGAGAAGCTCTTTTTGCAGCTTGTAAGAAAACCAGAGGGATATTTTAAAAAAAAAAAAAAAAAAAAAGAGGGAAGTCACTAAGAAGACTTACGTTGTTATAAAATAGTTAATGCAAGGGGAAGAAGGAAAAAATAGATTGGGAGCTAGCTGGACAGGAAAATGGAAATGTGCCCTTGATTTGACGTTCTTTGTTGCACTCCCTTAACTGCATGGTCATGACTTGGCAGCTGTTCAGGCTCCAGGAGGCTTTGTACAAGCCCCTGATAGGAGGAGTTTCCTCTGATGAGCTGGCCATTGTGACTTTACAAGAAATTGTACAGTACTTCCTCTCAGCCATTAGAAACCAGTATTTTTCTGAATGAATTTTCTCCTCATTTGTTTTTAACAGTTTAACCCTTAGCCTTTCTGACTCATGTTTTCTATTCTGGTGTAGCGTGCAGCTCGAGGTGAAAATGGGGACAGCCCACACAAATGAGAGTTCCCTGCTCACGGTCTGACAGGGAAACCAAGCGTTGCACAGAGCAGTGTTTCTGCTGAAGAGCACTTTGCAGGCCTGGGAGTGTGGTATGAGCAAAAAAAAGCCCCTCTTGCAAGTCAATTGAGGAACGTCAGGCAGCTATTGAACTTCTGGGTGATTCATCTGTACTCTCCAATTTGTATTAATTGCTAAACTGTGAAGATGTGGTGTGGGCAACGAGGGTAAAATGGTATAATTAGGGAAATGACCCTTTCACAATTAGTGGAATGAATTCATCTGAAGATGAGAAAGAGGACCAAGTAGTTATTGTAGTGGTCAGATATACTGAGCTAAATTCAGACATAGAAATATGTCTCACATTAGAGCACCTGCTGGGGAAGAAACCCTTTCTGCCCAAGCCAAGCACAGGATATTGTGAAATACAGAAATACATGTGGCATAAAAAAGCCAAGTAGGGACAGAAAAGGGATGTTCAAAGTTGGAGTTCCTCTTGGGGTCACTAGTGAGCACTCTGAAATCAGATTGGAAATTAAGGCTACAGTGCCTTAGAAAGGGTCTGCCTTGGGTTATGAAAAGCCTTTGAGTATTTCTTCATGTAATCAATATAAAAATCACAGTATGTGAAAAGCACTGGCTTTTACCTGCCCTCAGGCCTATGTTCAAGAGGGAATAAGAAGGAGATCTTTCTCACTCACCCATGATAATGGATGGCACTAAGAATCCCAAGCAGTGCCTGAAGAGATGGAATCTTCCCAAGACCCCCTCAGGAGATACATGGTCTCAGTAAGCTCCCTGGAGTCCTGTTCTAAGTGGTTTACTGCCAAAAGGATGAATCATTGTGTGACAGAAAGGCCAAGGGGATGCTTGACTTCCAAATCAGGTTATAGAATTTGTTGTCTTTCTCCCAATATGGAAAATACATTTTTTCCATAAATAAAGTAAAATGTATTTTTTCTAAATAATAAACAAACAAACAAACCAACAAACAAATAAAAGCCCTTATACATTTTCCATATAAAGGTGGAAAAAGATCTGTAAAGTCTGTGACCTCCCTCACTGTTGTCCCGCAATGTTGATAAAGCTCTGTGTTGATCTGGGTCCTTGGACAAAAGAGATATTTGGTAGGAAGAAATAATCTAATACTAAAGATATTGTTGGAGACAGGACTAAAACGTTTAAGTGAACTGATGGCTGAATCCAGGCCAGCAGGCTGGTGGATGGATTTGACAGGTAGCAGACAATTCTTTCTGCTAAAACATCCTTTAGCTCTCAGAAAGGGATTAGAGCTTTGAGTCCCTCTCTTTAAAATGTCACACAACACCCAGGATTAAAAGGCAGCATAAAACCTCTCCTGTAACACCAACAAAACTTTCAAAAGCAATTTGATAGGTGAATTACTGCTACTTCAGCTTGTCAGGCTGATATCACCTTGGTCCCTCTCAGTCCATCCATCTGAGCTGACTTCTTGTCCCTCGTCTACGGGAAATGATTCATTCCGTGTCTGTGAAGTGCCCGCATCAGGAGGCTGCTCTCCTGGGGCTCGTAAAGGTTACTTCTGTCTAAATCACACCACCATTGGGCAGAGTGGCTGCAGGACCTTCAGCATGATGGGAAGAGAGAGCAGGAAGCAGAGTATTTTAATAGATGGTATGGAGCATATCAACATATTGCAAGCAAATCAAATACCTTCACAGATTTTTTTTTCCTGTCTTAGAATATTTTAGGCTATGTTTGTGATCTAATTTTACCTTTTGTTTTGTTTCTCTTCCCTATTTGGCTGCTATCACTTTTCAGTGAGGCTTCACCTGTCTAATTATAACAAGGCCTAAAATTTCACCCTTGTCTAGATTATATTCTTCAAAGGAGGAGAAGATAGACTGCAAAAATGTATGGACATTTCTATTAGCACATTAAGTCCTTCAGCTGCTACTGTGGTTTTAATTCTGAGCAGCGCTATATGCACTTTAGTCAGTGAAGTGGAGCTATCATTTATCAGAAGGAAAAAAAATCCTGAAAAAAAGCATCTTTTCTCTCAGTTCAGTCTTTGATGTGTATTTGAGTCACAGCTTGTCAGAGTGATGAACAAGGTACAGTCATGTCATTTTCTCCTCACAGAGCATCTTTCCTCTATGAGTTTCAGAGTTCTTCACCAATTGTCCTTCAGACACTAAGTAGATGGTCAAGTTGTGCTCCACTGCTGGTTCAATGCTTCTGCAAAATCAGGTGGACCCAGGGTAGCAGTGAATGAAAATGTCTGGGGAAGGGACAGCACAGGCCAGTCAATCAGTAATGTTTGAATGCTCTCATGCTGTGCATCATGATTTGGAAATGTGTCAAACTGCACTTGCTTGAGTGATGCCTGGGGGATAGCATATGCTCCAGATTTTCCAGCAGGCAGCACAGACAAGACTGCCCTGCATTCGGCCCCTTGTATGGCCCTGTTGGGTAGATTTTGCACCTGCAAACCCTGATATTGCACTGAAGGAAGTTGACACATTCTTTGTTTCACATTATGAAAATGTTACATTGGTTCACAGAACTGGAAAAAAAAAAAACCCACACCCAAAATGACATTTACATTTGAGGGCTACACAGGGCAAAGTTCTGTATAGTTCAGCTGTGGCCACGGTGCTGCTTGGCCACACAACGACAGAATGTTCCTTGCTCATTTTTTATTTAACAAATAAACAGCCAGAGAAGTGCAGTGCAATATTATGCCTCATTATCACCACTTTGCACAACTCCGTAGGGGTAGAATGAAAGGTTTTTAAATCCATCTATATATGAGTATTGCCTCCTTGTAAGGCAGTCCCCTGTTGCCTTCGAGCACTTTCATTGCTGCACTGTGCTAGAAAGAAAAGCACCTGGCCGTGCAATGATACCCCACTGGCCTCACTGAAGTTGCTCCTGGTTAACAGGACTCCATGGGAGGTGAGACTTCAATCTCAATGATTCAGGTCAAGATGAAAATGAATAGAACTTAATGGAATGCACTGCCTAGGCTTCTCCCAGTGGGACAAAGAGAAAGTACAGCTTCTTTTCATCCAAGCAAGTAGCTGTTGCACAGCAGGAAAGTGGACTCTAGTAAGAGTATGGATGTGGGACTGGATCCAAAGGGTTTGAGGGCCAGACGTTGGCTACACCTCTTTTGAGATAGTTTGCAGATGGCAAGGAGGCAAAGTTTTGTTTCAGTAAATTAGACAAGTGCCTGGAAAGTCAGGAGATACCCTAGTTTGCATACAGCTGGCAAATACTCATCTGCAGCACCACGGTGTGCAGTCTCGCAATGCCTGGATTCGTGGAGAAGGACTCTGGCTGCCATGCCCAGCTCTGTTTAGCACAGGTATCATCTGGGGAAGTACTTTGACCTGAGAAATGCAGGAGGGTCTTGAACTTTGTATCTTCTTGTCACTCCTTTTTCTTCTCCAGTTTCTGAGTTCTGCCATATTACAACCAGAGCCCGCTCCAATCCCACAGTGAGGAAAGTGCTTTGGGAGAACTGTGTGCAGCACTGCAGAACAGGAAAGGGAAACCACAAAGGGTAGGAACCAGTGAACATGCAGGTTCAATGTATTTGAATGGTTTGACTTGATGCAGGAACTGGGAGGAAACATAACAGAAAGTAGAGAAGAAAGTAAGCGAGCTTCTCTTTCAAAGCCATTGTTGCTTAATTGACAGGGCTCCGGGCTGCAATAATGTGGGGCATGTGCTGCTGTTACCAAGGGCTGTTGTGCTACGGGCATGACAAAAAAACACTACAAAAAGAGGCTCCATGACATAAACCTGGTCAAGTGAGGAAAACAATACCAACCCCTTAACTGTGCAGTTTTGGGCAGGAAAATTGCATTCCATTTGTTGTTGTTGTTGTTGTTGTTGTTGGGTTTTTGTTTTTGTTTTTTGTTTGTTTGTTTGTTTGTTTTTTAAAGATGGTTTGGATGAAAAACAGTAGGTTGTGTCTTTGAAGTTTTTTCCTGCTTTGTAGCATTTTAGAATTTGGAACTTAATTTTTTTTTTTTTTTTTTAAAAGTTTTATATCTTTAGCTGTTAAGAAATACACAAAGTGCAGC
>VYZR01109742.1:6313-17114 GCA_013400675.1 Oxylabes madagascariensis | reverse complement strand
TATCCCTTTCTGTAACCAAATGTGCACTATGACAATTCATTAGAATCATGGATATTTCTTTTAATTTCTTTCCTACTGCACCCATGAAGATGACTACTATTGATCAAGGGCTGTCCTCAAGTAAAGTCATTTATTCATGTCCCACTAAAAAATATTGTAAGCCATTTATTATCAGTTAATCAAATAAACTTTTGTAAACTTCCAGTAATTTTATCCCCACCTAAAATAACTGTTCTATTTTCAGCTTTTATTTGACTTTGCTGAACAGCAGAGGGAGATTTCAAGCATTATCAATAGTGTGGGTCCCTAGCTGTAACAAATAACTACCACCAAGAAAGCTATTTTTATACAACAGACACTGGACTAGAGGTGGTTTTTTCCATTTGGTACAGGTTATATATTGCCTTCATTACCACAGCATCCAGGCAGCTTTCATTAATACATGAACGAACACCACTAACTTCCCACATGCAGTTGGCTCCTCTGAGCATCTCCCAGGAGAAAATTGTGTATTCAACATGTGCAACATGCAACATGAGTTTTTCTTTGTTCATTATTGACTCTCTTTATCAAGACGATAACAATAATCTATCAGCCTGCAATCTTAAATATTCATAATCAAGTGTTTTATCAAAATTACATCCAATTATAATCTTAGCTTTAGAAACAGAAAGAAGATTCAATCACATTTTCTATTGTGCCCATTGTTAAAAGAAATTCCCCAAAAATTTAACTTGCTCCTCAGAGTCAGGTGACATGTCCTAGACTCATCTTCAGATGTTTCTTGTACTGCAATAATTGCAGTAACAATCTCTACAGAGAGGGGAGCCCATTATTCACATTTACAGGCTATTTAAACATTGTCAGCATTAGATAAATGACAGCATGTGCTCGCTGCTGTACATGAGCCCCAACCCTGAGTCAGGGGCCCAAGTCTCACTCTCTGACTCTACTTCAAGTCAAAGCACTGCTGCACTGACTTAATCCAGAAAAATATTTAAAGCATACATTTCAATTTTGGGCACTTTATTCAAATCTGAAGGCAACTAGTGACAGAAACACCCTAGAAGATTGATACAGTTTGAAGCATGTTATGTATGGCTTTGCTCTTCAACTTGCAAGTAATTTGTAAAGCGGGTCTGTCCTGACTATGAAACATTGTATCAGTGTGATTGGAATCAATAGTTCCTGCACTGTCATTTGTCACATATTTACAAGCCTGAAAAATAGTTCATTTTGTCCTGATCCTATAACTCAAAAGATTGAATCAGAACCCTGGAGGGACCTTCGAGTGCGACACATTCATTACTGGTCACTAGTCTTTGGTGACGCTGCGATCACCGCCGCACCAGAGAGGGAACACAACTTAGAATTAAAACATGCTCCTGTATGTGTTATCTGTTCTAGTACATTAAAAACCTGTTGTTAAGTTGTATCTCTACTGTTTTATTGCAGTGAACTTAAAAAACAAACTTATTTGTACTGTACATTGCTTTTAGGTTTTAATTGCTCTTTTTGGAGGAGCTTTCAGAATTTTTGCATCAACTTTTTAACATATTCCAGGTCCTGCAATAGTTTTAGGAGCAAGCCTCAGCCATGACATAGTCAAATTCATTTGCAATTTCTATTTAAGCTTTGCACTCTTCAAATCAGTTTTTATGGAAAGATTTTGTTTGAAACTTTCTTGAAAGGTTTTTGCCATTCACCATACATCTCCCCCTAATGCTGTACTTTGAAAGCTTGGCCAAGCAGCTGAACTTCCCATTCAATCTCAAAGGCTAAAAAATTATTTATAGCCCTTAAGAGAGTGTGGCGCAAGTTCACTGCCATGAGGAAACACTTTGCCACAGAAACAACCTCAGATCCACTTTCCCAGATCATCTCCATGTTCTGAGAACTGCCAGGATCTCTGCTGTAACTCTGAGCAGGAGGCAAAGAGATTCTGTACCAACTCTTATGTTAAAATGTGAACCCTGACACCCTCTGGGATACCTCATCCACCTCCTGCTGCTCAGCCTGGAAGCCATCCTCTGCCCTGTTCTAGCCCACTAAGCAGCAGAGATCACTAAGTCATGGTCCTTGTAGATGGGAACAGTTTCTCATGCTTATACAGCTAAACCAGCATCCAGGGAGCACAATTCCACTTCCCCCAGTCCTCTCTCACTCTGCATATTTGGCAAAGTATTGTTTATTAGGGAAGAAAAGCCCTTAGCACAGTCAAAAATTCGAATATCAAGGTTATAAAAGTATGAAAGGCATACTGAGAGCCTGTGCTCAATCACTGGATACACATATGGTCTGCAAATACACATGTGGCCTAGGGTGATAACACTTCACTGTTGTGTAGTTTACTGGTAAACCACATTTTCTGATAAAATGGTAATTGTAAAACATTCCATCAGATCTAAGTGTAATGCGGTAAGAAACTGTCACCTATACCTAGGAAAAAAAAAAACAAAACAGAGTACTAGCTCTTGGATCAGATCTAAAAAGAGAGTCTGCATCTTTGTATCAACAAAGAATTCAGTCACCATTTCTGCAGAAAGTTCTCTTGAAGTTATTATCTCTGCAAATTAACAAAGCCATCAGAGTCACTTTTCAGAGTATGCAGCATAAGATTGTGTAAGAACCTCAGTTACAGTAATTCTGCTTCCCAGTTAATGCATCACAAAGACATGAGAAGAGGCAGTATCTGGAGAGGCTGGATTAATAGAACCTAAAATACAGTTTCAGTAGAAAGAGGAAAGATTTACCGAAAATACAATTTCAGGAAAGCATCGCTTAATTTGTGACATATATCTGACAATCTTCAAGAGTCAAGCAACCATTTCAATGCTGTCTCATGAGAAAAACCCCTCTAATCAGTACTGTGAGCCAGGATTCCCTGGGCAGACTTTGCTGTGGTCCTCTCAAGTTAGGTTATATCGGGGAAAAAGGGCCCTTTATTTCTCCAGCTGGAACTATTAAAATACACTGGTAACAGTAGTACTTAACATTGCCTCAAAAAGTTTTGAGAATTCAGTAGTAGTAATCACTTTGGTTTTCAACTTTTACTTGTAATCAAAGGGTGCATAAGGCTGTATAACATTTTTTACAGTATTCTATAGCCCTGTAGTAGTATTTTGAATGCAAAAAGAAGAAGTCTAAGCAGAAGTTTCCACATGAAAGCTACAAGAGGACAACACCTTTGATGGTTCACACCGATTTGATTCACTTTGCATTTTCACAGATACAAAAAGACTCCTCAGGGATGTTGGGGGCACTAAGCAAAAACCAAGAAGTCAGAATAAACACACTTATGACTAAGAAAAGAACAGGAAGAAGCCAATGCAATCCCTGGACCCTTACCAATCAAGGCAGACTATCCAGACTTGAAATGGAGTAGAGAAAGAAACCATCATGAAAGGAAGGTTTGCCATTTTGCTCCACTTTCCCTCCCATAAGGTTAGGGGAGAGCGGCCACAACCTCTCCTCTTCCCTCAGCATTCCACCTTGCCTTGACAGTGTTTATTCTTTCACCAAAATAGCATCCAGTAATCCAGAATTTACTGCATCTCCAGCCCTGCCATGGGGCTTACCCCTTTCCCTCCTCTCAGCAAGAATTCCCAGCCAGTGCCAGCCAGCACTATTACTGACACCAACTCCTTCCCACTTCCTTCACAATACTTGCCAGCTCCCTCTCTTACCTTTACAGTCTTTTAACTCCAGGCTTGGTGGGGAGTAGATAAAATTCCTCTTGCTACATACCTTCTATTTCTCTCCTCTCCTTTATTTCAATCTTTTTATCTCCAAGCACATGTGCTTGCCCTTCTTCCTCCCCCAGAACTTCCAAAATCTTTTTCTTTCAGCCCTTCTATTTTTTGTTGGATTTCAGACACACTCCTCTTAGCATCTCCCCCACCCTTGAGGCCATCTGTATGGGTCAGCCGTCTCCTTTTGTTTTTCTCCCAGAAGTGATAAGCAAGTCACAGAAAAAAGACAAGGTGACTGTTACCAAATATTAATTCCAAGAGTTCTCAGGTACTAAGATGCTTTTAGCTCAAGAGATAAAAGCATAACTTTGAAACATATAAATCTTTGTATTTCGGCTAATTCTGTAAAACTTCTACCGTAGTTTTATATTTTACACTGACAATAACCATTTCCTCAAAACTCCATATGTCCACAATAAAAGCCCTTTTTCTTGCAGCTGAAGTAATAACAGAGTGCCAGGATAAGGTCTATTTCTTATGTATAGAGCAGACAACCCAGGTTTGCCTTTCAAATCTGACTTGTGCAGTCTTATTCAAACAGGTAACAACCGGCAGGCCAGAGAGTGCTTCTCAATATGCAACCAGTGCTAGACATGTATCCAAAAAATTCAGAGCTAGTAGGTCACAGAAAGAGGGTAAATTAGAGGTGTCTAAAGAGATGGGAGTTTGTCAAATTTGATTTTACCCTTGCAATGATTTTCAGAGCCCAGAACCAAACCTTGCTCGACCTGTTTCCAGAGGCAGAATTTTGCCTGTTTCCAAGGTCTTCCTCACTCCTTCAAACCACATTTGCGCATATCCTTCTTGTATCACTTGTCATTTGTCAAAAAACATTAATAGGATTTAGAGCCTATGAGCTTTTCTTAATCATCACTCGTGTTAATCTGCGCACTTCCTAATTCTTCATCTGTTAGCCTTAAACATCTGATGCAGTTTAAGTAGATCTCAGCCATCTTCATTTGTAAAACCAGATGCAAAACAGTTAATAACTCTGCTGTTTAATATCTTATCCCTTAATCTGTACTATAGCATCAACCCCTAAGAAGATCAGGTTTTTTAATATTTGTCTCCTGACTTTACAGCAAACAAGAACTCTAGCAACAGGTGAAATGCCTTATTTCAATTATACTCCATTGCTTCTGAATTCCTGAGCCTTTACTTTTCAGAAGAAACATTCAAGAATATAAAATGAAGAAACCAAAGCAGGAGAAGGGCACTGCAGCCAGGGATGTGGCAACACCATCCTGTTCCCTATATTTTCACTACATTCTCTGCACTCTTGAATATTTTCTGTCATCGATTGCCTCACTCTTTTTCATCATGGAGCTTCACACTCCTTCAGTCCAGGAGGATTCAATTACACAAACCAAATCAGAGGTGAGCACCCATAGCACCCAACAGCTCTCTTACCTGTGTCTCAGCCGCTCTCCTCAGACAGCCCAGCAGGCACCACACACCATTCTGGCTTTCAAGTGTCCTTCTGCAGTCCGCCATAGACAGGCATATGAGTGCATATTATCCTTTTATCCTCCTTTGTCAGTACAGCTCCTTGAAGTATTTCTCTTTCTGTCCCATTACGGTCACTAAGCTCGTAAGCTACACAGAGAGAGCTCTGTCTGCAGGATGGAGGAGACAAGAGGCTGCTGCTCACTTCAGTCATGATGGCCTCAGAGTCAGATGAAGAGCCTCAGCCATCGTGCAGCCCCATGGCCTGGCAGAAACAGCCAGGAAAAGCTGGGCTTGTGCAGCAGGTTTTTCCTTAGCAAACCCTCTGGCTTCTCCATTGGCACAGCAGCCACCCCTCTCTCTGGGACCCACCGAGGCCGGCCCCACGCAGCTGCAGCAGCCCCGTCGTGTGAGGTGGCTGCGTGCTGCACACACAAACCATTCCTCCGGGGCACAAGCCAGCTCCCCAATGCCACTGTCAGCCTCTGGTAAGACAACAGCCCCTCTGCCCTCGTGCGTTCTGGCAGCCTCAGGAGCACACAAATCCCCACACCGCATTGCCAGGCCCCAGCCCCATCCCCCTGAGGGGCTCCTCCCTGCAGCCTCCCTCCGGCGCTCATCAGTGTTGGCAGGGAACACCTGGGGAGGCCCATTAGCTCATCGGCACTCCCTAACAAGGTGTGCAGGAGCAGGACTGTGACCTCAGTGCCACAGCTGTGCCCAAAGCCCAGTCCTGAGGGGTCCCACAGGGCCTCACAGGTGTCCGGGGCGGCCGTGGGCCTCGGGGTGAGCGCGGGCCGCGGCTGTGTCCCCACACGTGTCTGCACCACGTGCTGGTACAACACCCAACCGTTCCTTCACCAGGGAAACCATCTCCTTGTACGAGTGCCAACATAGTTCGTAACTTTAATGACTTTTTGTTTTGGTTTTTTTTTTTTAAATTTTCTTTAAAGAAATTAGTGTTTTGAAAATATTTGAAATGTAAAGTGTGTTAGTGAGGGTGGCACCAGCTCTGTCAACAGGTGAGACCGATGAGCACGCAGCAAGTCGGGCAAGGAGTATTTTATCCTGTGTATTCCTTTCATGACACAAGAGTTTCAGTTATACTTTCCTGAAGAATGAAAATTTTTTAAGTCATTGTTTGTCATCATTGTGGGACAACATGAGCAGCTGTTGCAAAACTGTTACAAAAATGGCTGAAGACAGCTGTTAATATCCTCTTGGCACATTCAGAAAGAATTTCCTTTTCCATACTCTTCTCTCTAGTTGGTATCACTCAATAGTAAACCAAGCAAGTAGAAAAGAATATTAGCTTTGTCTGAAATTGTCAAGAAACATGAAGATTCTTGACATGAGAAGTAGTCTAATAGAGATATACACACATATCCCCACAGAAAAATGTCATCAATTCCTGACACAGGAAAGGAAATATTAATACCGTTAGTTAAAAATAGCTTCTCAGAGTTATTACAGACACAGAAGTGACCTACTAACTTATTTTCCAATTGAAAAGTGTTTTCAGTAACATCTGACCTAATATTTTGGGCAGTAGATGCTTGCTCTGGGGAAAAAATCTAGCAACGATGTCCACGGTACTGATGTATCTGCATAAAACTCCTTTTTATGGAGAAATAGAGCACTCACTTAATTCATCAAATCACAAATAGTTGACAGGTCTTAACAATGGCAATCATACATCCAGACAGCCAGAAATTCAAGACCCTCAAGCAAGCTAACACCAACCCGTGAGTAAGATGTATTACTTACATCAGTGCTTTCTCTCAGCATCAACTATTTTCTTTTATTAGCTTTAGCCATGATTTCCTATTCTTCACATCTGTGGAAGATTTTATAGAGTATTTAATGAAACCAGAAGCAGTGGAACTGCTGTCCCATGCCCACACTTAGCCTGGGTGGGGAGGGAGGTTTTGATGAACCTGGGATGATGGGAGGAGGTTGTGACCACTTCTTCACTGCAGTCCTTCCTGACTTTAGATTCTGGTCACAAGCAGCCCCTCAAGGGTGCCAGCAAGGGGTATTTGGCTTGCACTTACGGAACCTCCATTATTTTCTTGTGACTACAGTGATAAAGCTGTGATCACTGTCATCATGGTATAATTACAAATAACATGATGTTGCTATGGGATGCCCAGTATTTGCAGAAGTAAAAAAGAAGGGATTTTTTTGAGATGACCAGATAGACTAAAACCAGTCAGATTTTTTTTTCTTTCTTTGTAACTTCAATAAAAACAGAGCCAGTGGGATTCAAAACCTAAATTTTGTAATGTGTCCCAACTGAATGAGTAAAGGTCATTTTTAGTAACAAAGGTCAATGTATCAAGTGGCCTATGGCCACCTGGGTGGATAAGGAGCTGTGGTCAAGGACCACGGCCACATTGCTAAATGCGAGTTTAAAACTTGAGGTTTGGGAAAATGGATGGGGCAGTTTTGAAGACTGTTGCAATCCATGGTCAGAAAATGCCATAACCTGCTCAGTTCAGCCAGCCTACAGAGGAGTGGTACCGGCTGAGATACGAGCAGCATCTTCTACACATATCTGTCTTCCAGACAAGGCCAACTGTCATGGCAAAGCCTCACACTACATATTGCACCTAACAATTTCCAGTCTCAGTTTCCACATTACAGATTTAGAGAGAAAATTCAACAAGTCGAGAGAAGGGAGAGGGCATTCTCTCCCAGGTTTTGGTAGCAGGACAGGGAGGTGACTGGAGGTATGAATATCAGGACTCAGAAAGCAATTTCTTTTCATACGCAGTAAACCAGATAGGAAACCCTCCCCAGGGGACAAAGCAAGTAGGAGTGTACTCCACACATTGAGTGATGAGGAGTCTACAATACCTTGGAAAGCAAAACAGGTATGCCATCTCCTGATCATCACTCAGCCACACAAATACACTGCATCAGACAGGCAAGAGACTTGAGCCAACAGCACAATGACCACTAATAGAGAAAGGGAAAGAAGAGCTTGTCACAGTGAGGGCACAGCAAAGAGCTTCACAGGTCGTGTTTGAGACCAGTGTGTATATAACCCCACCCAGCTTCCATTCAGCTATTTGTAAAATAGAGTCTTTCTTGGCTTAAACAGTGTTTTCTCAGAAAGTTTTTGATAGGGCAAGCTCTCCAAAGGAAGTAAACAAAAAAGAGGAGATATGAAGAAACTAGAATTTGTGCCAAGCTCTATTAAAGGAGCTGAATGAAAGCTGGACAAAGCTTTATACACCTAAAGCCATAATTCCTACCCTTCAATACTCCTGTATTATCTAAGCATTGCTATATTGTAACTTGAAGTAGGAAAAAGGAACTCCCTGTGCTATACACATTTATTTATTCCCAGTCCCCAGGAGTAAGTTGTGACAGAGCCAGCATTCACATCAAGACTTGCTTAGCTCCCAGGCAATGGCTCCTTCTCAAGATTGTGTTTCCAGTGCCAGCAAAGGAAGCAAACCTGATACTTATCTTCCTGTTTCCCTCTGCTTTGCAGCCTTCTTTGGGAGTTTGCATTTCTCACATAATCACATCAGTTGCACGGTAGCTTGCATTTTGTACAGCAGGGAGAGATTCAAACTTTTCACACTGCTGGCCATCTCTCAGCGGAACTGCCTCTCTGAGTCAGAACCCCTGACCATGGGATGTTCGCTGCTGATGAGATGCTCTTCTCCTCATGACTAGATCCATGACAAAGGTGAGAGGGATCCTTGGATTGTATGGTCAGTAATGTGAAAAAAGCCTTAGATGCAGGAGTTCATGGATGAGATTTTACATAGAGCTCATACCTCTGCAATACCAGAGTGTTTAATAATAACACATTACTATGTTTCTCCTGAGTAAATAACATAGGGAAGAGATAACGTATACCTTCCCCTCCATGTCTTCCACCTACACTCCATTTAACATTTTCCAAACACATTCAAAGGGGCCTAGCACTCCTGTTTATACACGGTTCCCCACTTTAATATTTGTCACTTGACTATTCACAGTGGGGATTTTGATACAAACAGCGATGCTAAACAACACATGTGTTTTAAATAGAGACGTGCTCCCAACAGAGTTGCAGCTAGGAAACAGCAGAGAGCATGTTAACTGAATTTTTATAAGCATATATCTCAGCTGAACAAAAACACAAGGTCAGTTATCTACTGTTTCTGAATGTCCTCAGTCTTCAAGTTAACCACTTACTGTTCAGATCACAAATGCAGTGGCAGCATCTGTATGCACCAGAGCTCGCTCTCTCCTTGTGGATCAGACTTCAGCACACTGTTTCTCAGCCAACTATATTTTTTCACATGGAAGGAGACTAAATAAAAAAGCAGACTACATATTTTTTCACATGAAAGCATTCTAATGAAAATATTCTTTCTCCCAAAAATATGCGAAGCATTTAATGAATTTATAATAATTATGGCAAATTAATTGGGGAAAAAATAGTTTTTGTAAAAATGAAAATGCTAAAACCCCCTAAAGCAAATTACTTCAGTTTAGATCAAAATAGAAATCTTCACCATGCAGAAAAGTGACAAAAGCCTCTAAATCTCTTGAAAAAAGTCTGCTTCCACATTTTGACCGAAAAATGCCATGTCCAAACCAGTATATCGTTTCCATCCCAGTCATTGTTTTGTTGTCTCCAATCTGCAGTGATGTAACGCTTCAGTGTACCAGCTCAGGCCTGGGCCTCACCTAATAGGAACTGCCAAATATGCCAAATAGTGGCAATTACCTGATGGCTTTGTGATGTGGACCATTGCCCATTAGGGACTCATCTTTGACAACCGAACTGATTTAACTTAGAGTCTGAGGATGGATTATACAGAGGTTCCATATACAAAGGTCTCTGCTGTTAACACAGTTTAATTGCTGCCATAAACATAAATACAGGCTTAAAATTATATTTCCTTATGGTTGATATACAGGATGCAAAATATCTTGAATATCACGTCTATTGGTTTAAACTGCAAAAACCCCCAAATGATAATTAATGTTAACATTTTTTTATATTTACTGTCTAATGGAAAAAAAAATAATTGTGTAAGATATTTACTACTTACCCTCTTTATTCAACGTATTATTTAGCTAAAGACATATTATCTACGCACTTGCAGAACCCCTGAACATCCCAGCACTCAGCCATGGACTGCTAGGATGATGCTCCTCACAGAATGCACCCTGGGTTTTCTAGTTGTCGCATATGTTTAATTTAATTACAATTAATGAGTTACAATTTACCCTAAGGGAAAACTAGCTTTTGTTGACAAAGAGGTGTTTAGTGAATGGCATTCAAATTCTTGACCTAGACCTCAAATTAACAGGCTGTCCATTAAGAATGCATGAGTAGCTTTAAAGACTGCATTTATCTGTCATAGTCCTTTAAGTCCTCTGTGCTGTCTTAAAAAAAGACAATCGTAACTGTGCAGTACCACTAAAAAAGATTCAAACATTACTTTTGGTGGTACTTTCTTTACTGCAGAACATTACTGAGTTCTACTGGATTGCAGTCCATAAAGACTCCATGAGTTAAGTTCTTACTTTTAAACCCTGTTCTGTTTCTATTGCTGCACATCTAAATACTGATTGCGCTTTCCTTCATG
>VYZR01109738.1:18686-35463 GCA_013400675.1 Oxylabes madagascariensis | reverse complement strand
GACCCTGACTTCAGTTTGGGGGCTGATGAAAAGCAAATGTGAGCTGTCACCATGAAGAATTCACATCTCAGCTGCTCGTGCTGCCCACAGGCTCAGTACCCTGCTCCATCTTAAACACTTCCCACAGGGGAGGGGGAGTGCACACAAAGCCTGTTTAATTAGGCGTTGTGTAGGAAGGATGAACTCTATCCCAAGTGAGATGGAGGATTGCATGTCTCCTCCAGATGGTGAAAGTAGTTTTTTTCTTCAAGGCAGGAGAAAATAAGCAGGTGTGAGTATGGGGCCTACCTGTGTTGGTTTTAATCGGCAACTTTAAGCAAACTCAGTGTTCTCATCAGAAAAGGGGAAAAATAAACAGCTGAGCACTGTGATTCATTTACACTTCAAATATACTTTGAGTTGGTTATTCCTCAATTAATCAAATAGCTGGTGTATCCCTAAAGTAGTATAAAGTGACACGCTGTGTGAAATCAATTTTCCCTTCCAAAATCATTAAATTCAGTAGCCTGTGACTACATCTCTGCTAATTCTAGTACCGGTCCTTTCATCCTCCATTAACTTTGGCACGCCTAACAGGCTGTCAAAAATAATTTCCCAGAACGTAAATAATTCAGAAATTAAAAATTAATAAATAATAACAGAGAGCTACTGGGAGATAGACTGGGTCAATTAGTCAGCTCTGCATTCTGTTTCTTCGCAGCAGGGGGGCAGCCACATTCGTTACTAGAATCTTTCCTCCGATTCCTAGGTCTGATTTACGGCTCTTCATTACTGGATCCAGTCAGACACAATTACCTCCATCACTATCTCAGTTCCTAACTTCAAAGAAACACACATTTTCTTGTCTGCTTTTTTTCTCCTTGCAGCAGCCTCAGCTTGACGTCCCTGGAATTTCTTCCACGCGGACTAATTAATAAGACTTTGACTTATCATATTCACTTCTCTTCTTTGATGTCCTACCTTAGTCAATCATCCTATTTAATTAGAATTTCAATGATAACTTTACTTATCTCGTGGCTAGATGTAAATTAAAATAACGGGATTTTAATTCTCTTTCTTACAGGGTTATGACATTTTTGACAGAAAAAGTTTCAACCCAAATACGATATTATGTACTTCCTATGCTAGGACTGCATTCCACTAAATTGTTTTTCCCTTTGCTACAAAATAATTTTGCTTGTTTAACAAGCTCCACTGAAATGGAAATGAACTTACAGCTTCTCATAACGTAATTTGCCCAGGTCTGTGTTGTGGAAGGTTATGTTAATAGAAATTAGTATAACCAGATTGTGACACATGCCACTAGTTAACAAGGAAAGGGAATGAGATTTGTAAGAAAAAAATCAGCTCTGGAGAGATAGTGGAGCTGAGGACCTTTCTCCCCTTTCCAACAGCCACTAATACTTTTCCAAGGTTTCTTGTTTCCTTTCCACATTTATGGACCTAAGCCTGTGTCGGGTCAGTTGTATCCAAGCAGCACCTGAGGTTGGATTCTGACTTCAATGAGACATTTCTAAAATGCATGTTCATACGCTGTTCACAGAAATGGTATCATGCCTGTGACTTAACAGGAGCAGCACATCCCTCAGCCATCACATCTTTTCCTCTCTGCAGCGCCCAGTATGTGCTTGCCCACAGGCTTGCTTTCCTTCCCATACCTCTTAGAATTGGCCAGTCTAGACTGGTACAACGGCAAGTGAATATGAGTGAAATAATTTCTCATTTTTTAATTGAAGCTTATTGTGGAGAAAAGCCCTAGAGGGATGCATGAAGAGAAGTTAATGGGACAGTGGACTCCTTCTGGGGCCTGGTAGATTCCTGGAAGTGGTACAGAAGTGTGAGGAAAGTGTAAGGGGATCCAGCCAGGCTTATCAAGCCTTATGCCTTTTGGAACTCTCACTCTTACTCTGTTGGAACTTTCCATGTGACCAAGCAATGGTCATGCACATAGATAAAGGCTTTCAGTAAAAAGAGAGATCAAGAGACGACCATGTGGAAAAGAAAGAAAGGATGGTCAACGTACCAAGAATTGGTCTTAAACTGTGAAAAAAGCGTTCTTCTGATGCATTAAACAGAATATTGCTGGCTGGTACAAAATACATTCCATTACTAAACTGTCAGCAGAGATTATTATCTTTCTAATCAGATCTGGTGGAAAAGAGGTTTATAGTTTTGCACTGCAAATAAGCAAATACACCCTGGAAGCCAGCCTCCAGTTTTCTCAATGAAAAAGGCCCACAACCTCAGGTGCTATGCTTCCACTGACATCCTAGCAGGGAAAGAAATGGATTTTATAGGATGCCGCTCTTACTTTTCCACATTGTTGGGCTGTGCATTTGCTAATCCATTCCCTTTGTTGCATTCAAAGAACGAAGAAAGTGCAGAAAGAGTTAATGAGACATGTTGGATGTGGAAAATGACTGCTCCCAAAAGAGACGTTTTGGTCCTGTGAAGAGGTAGGAGTAGCGGAGAACACGAATCACTTGACTAATCTGTACAAAATGGGCTTAGGGAGCTTCTGCTACAAATCTTATCCCCACATTAGATAGCATTATACCAGTTGTCATTAAGCTAACATTTCTAGATGCTCTGGTGAGCCGTTTGCCTGATAGCCCTGTTTCTCTTACAAAAAGAATTGAAAATACTTGAAAAACTAGGCCAGTACATCAGCAGAAGCAAATGGCTAGAATTTAATTGACAGTTTCTAAAACTTACACTGGTTGATTTTAGGGCCTAAAAGGGGTAAGTTCAAAAATGTATCAATACTATTGTAAATAATAAAATAGTTACCTGTTGCACTGACAACATCTAAACCATTCTATCATAATTTAACAGTGTTGTTCTTTAACAATTGGATTCTGTTACACTTTTATATTTAGGCATGATTATTTAATCAAATTTAATTGGCTTTCTTATTCCCCTCAGGGTTCTGGGACTAGAAAGTTCATGTTAAATACTCTAATTGCTCTGAAATGTACTTGTCTTCTAAAATATGCTCCTATTTTAAATATACCCTAAAGTCTAGTTCATACATATTTTCTCTTCTTTCATGAATTAAAAAATAATTCTGGTGTCCATGATTTGCACTTAAAAAGAGTCAATAATTAACCAAAATAATAATTATAGATTGAAAACAGGGAGGATGCAGTACAACAAACTGTGAGTTACAAACACATAAATAAGGCCAGGAGCACACATCAAAGCTTTCTGAGCACCTGCTAATCTCCAAAAGCAGAGCTGAAGCTGCTAACGATGGCAGCAGCAGCACCCTACATACTTAATGTGTGGGTCCCTGAGTATCATTGTGGAACAGTGCTCAGGTCACAGCATTTGAGGGCTCACAGACAGTGGGCCCAACTCCATCCTCCTTGCAGATGGTGATTTCCCACTGAAGCTGTATGAAGATTTTCACAGTGCGAGTCAGCATGAATTATGGCAGCAGGCACAAGGCATTCACATGCACCGTGAGAAGGAGAGGATGGACTTGGTGTGGCAGTAGGAATACCATCACTGCCACCAGAGGCTGGGGAGCAGAAATTATGGAAACGTGTGCTTTAAAATCTCTTGGTCTTTCATGTGTCAGAGCCAGGTGGTGGGGTGGGATCCAGGTCCATTAGTAAGGTCACATACGGATAGCAGAGGACAGATGCTGATTTCAGAACACAGAGGCAGCTCTACTTGTCAACATGTTCCTCAGTTTGGCAGGGACCCAGGGGTTTGGGATGGGAGCTGAAACCAACATCTGGGAGAAGTTTGTCCTTTCCTTCCTATCAACACAATGTTTAATGAAAAGGCGAGGGGCTGCCAGAGGTACCTTCTGTGCATTTAGATTTTAATATGGCAGATCTGGCACCATTGGAGTGCTGTTTCTGGCTACTGACAAGCCAACCTTGTCCCAACCAGTCCCTTAGCTCTTGCTTTTTCTTTTCTTTTCTTTTCTTTTCTTTTCTTTTCTTTTCTTTTCTTTTCTTTTCTTTTCTTTTCTTTTCTTTTCTTTTCTTTTCTTTTCTTTTCTTTTCTTTTCTTTTCTTTTCTTTTCTTTTCTTTTCTTTTCTTTTCTTTTCTTTTCTCTTTTCTCAGAGGTCTATCAGAGGCTACTAGATTTCACAGAACATTCTGACTTTGAAGGGACCCACAAGGATCATTGAGCCCAACTCTTAAGAGAATGGCCCATACAGGGATTGAACCCACAACCGTGGCGTTATTAGCACCACGTTCACACCAAGTGAGGTAATCTCAAAAGTCAGAAAATGTGACCCAGCTCAGGACACTTGGATGATGCTGATGGATGAACACGGGGAGGATGTATTAAGGGAGAGTTCTACTAGCTGTGTCCTTGTTTCTCTGAGCTTTTCCTAGGTACCTGTGGCCTGGAAACGAGAGGTTGAGTCAGGTGAACCCTTGACCTGAGCAGCATAGAAAGGTTTATAACTTCATGCCCCTGTGTGAGCACCTGCCCCGGAGCATGTGACGCAATGCAGCGTACAGCAAGGAGGTGTCAGGCAAATTGTGGGTATCGTGTAACTCCACAGAGGGCCCAGATTTGGGATTAGCCTAGCTGCCTGGTCCGGTGCCCGGGAAGGACAGTGCTGGTCAGGAACAAGGGCATCCAGAGGGGAACAGAGCATGGCAAAGACAGCCCTGCGGTGCTCCAGGCAAGGCTTTCGAGGGATTCTGGGGGACCAGCCTTTCCTCGTGGAAGTTTTGTGTAAGACACACAGTTCCCAGGTGTGTCACGTGCCAGTTTGCCATGGAAAAGCGTGTATGAGTGACTTGTAATTCAGAGCTTAGAACAGCAGGATGGGGAACGGGCTTCTGGGCCCATAGCTACACGGCCCAGCTTCATTACCATAATGAAGCACAAACCCTTCTTTCCGAGGACAGAAGCCGATTATTTTAGTTAAATAGTTTTTCGGTGAAACACACAATAAATAAAACGGGGCCCCACTGCGCCCATTGCTCCTGATCCCGATCCCACCGCCGAGGGGCGCCCCACTCCGCTTCAGCCGTACAACATGACGCCACCTTGGCCTGCGTTCCGTACAACATGGCGGTGCCCAGTCTCCAACCTGCATGGAGCCGTATCCCAGCGCGCAGGCGCCACTATTTCTTCCGGGCCGCAGCGCGCCGCTATTTCAATGTTGACCCGCGCATTTCCACCTCCTCTTCCGGGTCCGGCGGCGCCAGGTATGGCGGCGGGCGATGGAGGGCCGGGGGCGCCCATCCGCCTCCATCCACGGCCCGGCGGGCGGCGAGCGCGATTCGAGGCCCCGAGGGGCTGCGGGGAGGGAGCGGCGGCGCTGCTGCCGCCTCGCGTGGGCTGGAGTAGGGGGCAGAGCTGCCCGGCAGAGAGGCCGGGCCTCCGCAGGCCTCCGCGGTGGGGCTCCCGAGCCGGGCCCGCGTCTCCCGGGGCTGCGAATGAAGCTTATGCTGACCATGAAATACGTAGCTGCTAAAGCTTTAAACTGTTTCTCGGGAGAGCGTGACATAATCCAGGCAAGACAAGGATGTTTGAACAGTGTTCGAGTTAGTTCGGGTGCATTTTCATTGCGGATCGCATCGTGCCCGCTGGCACGGCGTTTTGTTCTCTAATATCGTTGTGTTGGTTGTCGCTGTTCAGGAAGGGCTTTAGTTTTATAACATCGGATCGGCAGCTGCTGATTCAGATCTGGCTCAGTGCGGGTGATCCTGTGCGGTGTGAACGTCCGTGCGGACATGGAGCTCTTAACTGGTGCCGCTTTGGTTTTGACTTACTTAGGGGTGAAAAATGGTGCAGCGCCTGACATACCGCCGTAGGTTGTCCTACAACACAGCTTCCAACAAGACCAGACTGTAAGTAAGACAGTTCGTAAGAAAACTTCTGTTGTGAATGGGTGATAGTTTCGATTGTTGCGTTAACTGGGTATTTTTCTGCTGTGCTCAGGTCCCGAACACCCGGGAACAGGATTGTTTACCTTTACACCAAGAAAGTGGGAAAGGCTCCCAAGTCAGCATGTGGTATTTGCCCAGGAAGACTTCGTGGTGTAAGTGTGATTATAAACACCTAAGGGTGTTTCTCTGCAGCAGCAGTTTTTCAGTACAAAGAGCCTTTCCAAGTGTACAATGGGCCTGTGTATTGACCAGTTCTTGTTGAAAGAACTTTTTTCTTTAAAATATTCGAATCAAATGTTGTAAAGTTAACTGGCAAAATAAGTTTTGGAAGCTCAAAACTTTTTTTAATGCTCTTGGTTTGCATTATTATTAGATACAAACTCTTGTTTTAGAAAATCTGAAAACTTTAAAGCTAGACAGGGCAAATCTATGGCAGATTTAAAAATGTAAATTAGACCTATTCGGCTTGCAGAAAAAAAGGGTAAGCCAAGTTTAGAAAAGTCTCACATCTAGAAAAAATAAATTATTGTTCTTAACATTCATATTTTTCTTCAGAATGTTTTCTTGAAGTAACACCATTGCTTTTAAGAGTTATGGGAATGCTTGAGTAATGTTGGTCTGTGAGCAGGTCCTGACTTTGAAAAAAAACAGTCTTTTTTGTAACCAATTTTTTAATGAACCTCTTGGTGAACCCCTATGGTGGAATGAAAAGATCAGCTTAGGAATGCTGAAGATGGCACGTGCTACCAGCTGCAACCTCGATCACTTTTTAGCATCTTGAATAGTAATCTTCAGGTGTTTCTGCCTTTTTTTTTTTTTTTTTTAATTGTGAAAGTGATGTTGGTTTTTATGTGGCTGATACACAAAATTGCTGTCCTGTGACACACTTCTCTTTTTTTTGCTGCCCGTAGGTCCGTGCTGTGCGCCCCAAAGTTCTGATGAGGCTGTCAAAAACAAAGAAGCACGTTAGCAGAGCCTATGGTGGTTCCATGTGTGCCAAGTGTGTCCGTGACAGGTAATTTACAGAAAGCCGGCTTTATTCCTGAGGTTGCTTCTTATAAAATTTTGACATCTCTCTCTGTTCTCATAATGTGCACCCAAACTTTGAAGGCTCTTATCTGACACTGGTGTAGGGAGATGGAGAGTGTGTGTGTGGGGCACATAAAGCAATGATGCTTGTGATTTTGTCCCTTGGATTTGAGGGAGTTCCTGCATGTGGGAGCTCCTTTGTGGAGGCTTCATGTTCTTCAGGATTTCTTACTGCACTGTTGCATTGATAGTAAACAGTCTGCTTGGGCTGGATCTTTATCCTTTGTATTGACTGCCCATGGTAAAGATTATTGTGTTCTGTTGTCCTGTTTTGCCTCATGCAGGTTTAATTGAATTTTTCACTTCTTTGTAGTGGTTTGGGATTCAGAGATATTACTTGGTTGGGTGTTAAGCAGCTTTATGTGGTTAAGCTTTAAAATGGCCTTTGCTGGGCCTCATTGAATTCAGTTTATTGTGTAGCAGTTCCATATCCTATGCTTCCTTGGCAAGTGCAAGGAAAAACATGCCCATGAGTGTGTCATCTCTGTGAATGGTAAACAAAGCAGATCTCTGGGGTCAGCAGTCTAATGCTAGTTTTTTTTTCGTCTGTAGTGCCACCATTGTTTTTCTTTTTGGCACGTTTATGTTCTAAGGTAAATTACATTAGGCATCACTGAAGATGAGCTGTTACAACTGCAGAGCCATAGCATAGTTTTTTTGTGTTGGTTTTCTTCCTGAGTGTTTTCCCAAACGATTAATGAGTTTGATTGGTAGTTCTTAGTGTATGAGTGTGTTTTATTCTTACTGTGCCTAAACCAGAAATTACAGCCACCTCCTTTGCTGTAATGGTCAGGTTTTCTCCTGTGCCTGCTTAGTCATCTTTGACAGGTTTCTGTCCTGCAGAAGTAGCCGTATGTACCACATACTTACAGAAGGCGTTCTGATGTTTAAGGGTAGAAGAGTGTGTTTAACACTTGTGCTGTTAACCATGCTATTGACCATCAAATATTACAGTATTTATGTGAGTGCTGGTGCATGGATCTGTCCCATCTACCTGGTGGCCCTGCATGTCTTCTGGAAATAGTGGTATTTGGGCATGACTAGATCAGCTTGGCTTTTCCCATTTGATATGCAAGGAACTTTAATCCTGGCAGGGAAAATATTCCTGGTTTTGATAACTGGATGCACGTAGTTTCCTGTAGTTCTGAGGAAGAGAGCTGACCACGACTCGTCACACCAATTCTGGCTTCAACAGAATTAAATTAATTCTCCATTTAGGAGTTCTGCTTTTTGCCTTTGAAGTTTGTGAGGATGGTAAATTTTCCCATGTTCAGCCATCAAGTATTACCTTGCTTGCCTCCAAGCCACTTACCCTGAATTTGCAGGCACCATAGGCTGCCGTCCCCAGGCTGCTCCATTCGTACAGTGCCACTGTCCCTGTCTTTTCTTGCTCTTGCAGCAGTGGGTTCCCTTTTTATGTAACTGTGGAACTAAAACCACACGTGCAATGAATGTGCAAGATGGCAAAATTAATTGTAATCTGTCTTGTTTTTGTGTTTGTACTTTAGTAGATAGACACATATCCTAAAGTAGTTTTTCTTTTCCAGGATCAAACGAGCTTTTCTTATTGAGGAGCAGAAGATCGTTGTGAAAGTGTTGAAGGCACAAGCACAGAGCCAGAAGTCAAAGTGAATCTATTTGTAGTTTCAGCCCAATAAATGAAATCTCCACTTCTCTTGTGTCCTGTCATTCCATGTGCAACTCAAAGCTGGTAGGAGCTGCTGCTTCTTGCAGGTTGTACAATGCAGAGCTGGGTTTTGCTGCAACAAAACCTGTAAGTCAGGATGCTCTGTTCAGTGCTGCCTGCTGACAGGAAAATCAAGCCGCTAGAAGGAAGTCTGGTTAAACAGGACTCCTAACTCAGGCTGAGTCATGTAGAGGGATTGGAATAACTTTCAGCTGTGCAGGTTTTCTTTCAGCAGCTGTTTATGAAGTCATTGGAGGACTCGGCTCAGAAGAAAGTTACGACTTTGAAAAAGAAGAGCAAACAGAAGAGGACAGCTCGTATAAGCCTAAGGTAGATTTTTTTTTTAATTGTATGTGGTATTACTCAAGTGAGGGTGGAGAGAATAGTCTTAACTTCTCAAAGCCAGTGCTCTATCCACCAGATGGTTGCATACTGCTACATTTGGATTTCCTGGAAGAAAGCTGCAGCTGCTGTATCCTGTTAGGTCTTCCTGGGTCAGCAGTTAGAGCTGTGACACCAACAGAGCCCCAGTGTGTACCTAGGACAGAACTTTAAAGGCTTCCTGATTAAGAGTAGCAATTTGGGCCCCTGGTATTGAAATTCGAACCAAAGCTTGTTGGTTTATCATCAAGGATGTAATGTAGAAAGTGAAAACGGCTTTGCTTCGTTATGTTTTGTAGAGAACTCTCAATGTGTCTGTTAACGCTGTCCAGGAGTGTTATAACGCAGTCAGGATGATTCTTGCTTTGCCTGTGTGTGCATAGGTATTTCTCAGCCCCAACTCTGAATTTTAAACTGCTTTCAGTATCTGATGGACATCTATTTTTACCTGTTTTTAACCAATAACTATTTTTTCAAAAAGTAGTGCACTGTACCATGAGAGTAAGGAAGGAGGAGAAATACTTTCTGAGCATACTGGCAAACCGGGAGCTGTGAGAGTGCTACTTAGAGGGGTTTCTAAGGTCACCTGTGGAGTCTGCTCAGGCTGCGACTCAGAGATGTGTGCAGGTCGCTCCTGAGTGACCTCATGCTGCCTTTTTACCCTGCTGTAGGCTGTACAGTCAGCCAAGGGACCGAGGACAGAAGGCCGAGTTGAAAAGCCCTTCTAGTGGCAGTGAGCTGGTGCATTGGGTGAGGTGCCTGGCAACTCTCAGCTGCCTCCTGGGTGTGACAGCAGGAGGTGGCTCTGGGCCAGGTTAAGTGACTTAATACTCGCATGGTGAAAGGAGTTGTATCTCCCCAAGGATTTCTTCACAGTGTCCCAAGGAGTTAAAATAATTCTCAATATTCTCAAAATGGATGAATGTAGCTTGGAAGTATGTGAAGCATTTCTCCTCGGCACAGGTGCAAAGGCTGTAGCTCATTTAGGGAGGTGTTGAGATTAACAATACTACTCTTATGTAGGTTTTGGGTGCTGGTACTATAGTTAGTTTACAAGGTTAACGTTTCCTTAGTTGTCTTACTGTTTTAGTACTAACTTCAGTACTTTAGCATGCTGGGAAAAAAAAAAAAAAGCAACGTGGGCAGGTGTGTGTAACCTGCCCCTGTTTTGCACTAAAGGCTGTGAGATTAGAGTTTTCCTTCAGACTTTTGGAAAGGAGTAGAGATGGAGGGAGAATCATTTTGGAGTAGTGAGGATAAATGTCATAAACATCTGTTGACAGGCACTGAGAGGGAGATTCTTTCCAACAGGAAGGGTAAGACTGGAAACAGCTAGCCATATATGACATGATTGCACCAGAAGGCAACAGTTATGAGTTAGGAGAAGTGGTATTGCCCCTACAAGCAGAAATCAGAGCAGTCATTAGGCAGTGTGTTAGTGAATTGGTAATAAGGCCCGTAATTATTTTAAAACTGTCTGAGCAGTTGGCTGCCGTGTGGGAATGGGGGCAGACATGTGGGGAAGGGCTGTGCAGCGGGGAGTAGGTTGAGTAGCGTGGCCAGGTGCGTGAGTTCAGCCGGTGCGTGTGCTTTGAAATGCGCTCCTGTAACCTGGAGGGAAGAGTTCTGCACCCATTTCTTGAAGCAAGAGGAACTAGAGAGGCTTCCACTCAAAAGGGGGAGTTTTTCTGACGTGCTGCCTGGCTGCTGCTCTCCAAAGCGAGCGTAGAACAGAGGCAGGAGGGGCCTGGCCGGGCTGGCTCGATGAGGTGTTAGCACACTTAGAGGAGCGTGTGAGACGGGCGGTAACACACGGCACCCTGCTTGCTCCCAGCAGCGACTGGTGCGATGTGCCTTTTCCTCCCTGCTCTGTGTGCAGCTGTCGGGGTCAGGATGGGCACCACACCCCATGGTGCGGGCAAGGGGCATCCCAGCCCCGCGCTCCCCTACGAACTACAAACACAGGGACTGGGGTAAGGCCTACTACGGAACTTCGTCTGCTCGCCGCGTCTGCCTCTCCCCAGCCTGACTGTGCAAACGGACACCCGGGCCGTGGCTTTCCCTTCCCCCCGCCGAAAATCTGCATCAGCACGGGGGTGCCCAAGGGTGCCCCTGGGCGGTGGCAGGGGCGGCGGCGTTGGCGTTGTCCCTGCTGCGGGCAGTGTCCCGGCAGGGGCCGGCGGCACCGGGGCGCACGCGGGGCCCGGGCGGACACGTGGCTGCCCCGCCCAGGGGCGGGGCCCGAGCAGGCCACGCCCCCGCCGCGGGCACCCAGCGCCGACACGTCAGGGCTGCCGGGTCCTGGCAGGTGTATAACATTTAACAGACCATTCAACGGCGGATTGGCGGCGTTTCCATGTTTTTATGCTGACAAAAATCTATCTTTTTGAATATGTCATTAAAGTCTGGTCTCAAATTTCTAGTGCTTTGTTTAGTTTGTCCTTTTAAAAAGGGAGTCACTTGCCCCTGTCAGGACGCGGCAGCCCATTTCCGTTTCCGCCTTCGTGTCGGCGGCGGAGCGCGGCCGCGGCGGGAGGAGCGGACAGCGCCGGCAGAGAGCAGCGGTGCCGCGGCCGCCCCGGGACCGCAGCGCGGCCATGGAGACGCTGTACCGCCTGCCCTTCGCCGTGCTCGAGTGCCCCAACATCAAGCTGAAGCGGCCGAGCTGGGTACACATGCCCTCGGCCATGACCGTGTACGCGCTGGTGGTCGTGTCCTACTTCCTTATCACCGGAGGTGAGGCCGGGATGGAGGGGAGGCCCCGCTCACGGAGCAGCTCTCCCTCGGTCCCTATCCAGGGTGTCAGAGCCGCTGCTGACCCCGGGCCCGAGCCGCCCGTATACGCGAGCTGCGGGCATCCCGGAGCGTGCCCGCCGTGTCAGGGCAGTCTCCCTGCTGCGAGTCAAAGTCTGTGCTTGCTTTCCTCCCCGCAGGAATTATCTATGACGTGATCGTGGAACCTCCGAGCGTGGGCTCGATGACAGACGAACACGGGCATCAGAGGCCGGTGGCTTTCTTGGCATACAGGTAAGAGCAGGGCGCTGCCCCACTAGCGATGGGCTGCAAATGCCTAAGCTCGAGGGAATAAACCCTGTCCTGCCGAGCTGTGCATCTTTTACTTTGCTTTGCTTTCTCTGCAAGGCAGTTGTTTTATATCAGTTCTTGATTTGCCAATACTTAAAAAAAACCACCGCCAAACTAGCATTTAAACCAGTGGAAATCAAAACGCTTATTCCTAAAACTTTTAAAAATGAACAGTCTGGTAAAAAGAAATGGGTTTGGGCCGGCAGTACTTCTTTTTCTTGCTATTCACGTTGAGCTTTATACTGGATGGAGATACATTTGATCATTTTTTGTTGCAGAATATGTAATGTTTGGGAAAGTTTCGGTTCTTACCTTTTAAACTCTAGTGTACTCTAGGGACTCTGGTGGGGAACATTGTTACAAATGTGTGACAACAGAGTCTTCGTAGCGCCCTTGGCTTTTATTACTGAAAATGGGTTGGAGACTCCTAGTAACAAACTGGTCTGAAGAGAGTTAAATCTTCTTTTGTAACTGGGGAGGGGGGCGTTTCTCTGTGTGTGGAAACAAATAATGATCTTAGTTAAATACCAAAAAAGTTTGTTGAATCTGTGAGTTCTGTGTCACATGGTTGATGTGACAGATTTTGACTTGGCCTAGACGTGTGTTTCAGACTGGATTGGATTGTTGCAATGTCAATGAACCAAGTTACTGTAGGGAGTTGCTATCGCTGTCATTTGTCAGTGTAAACAAGATGAGAGAAGACAAACTTGTTTGTTTTCAGGATATAAGACAGTAATGATCGTCTTTATTTCTATATGGACATCCACCGTAGTTTCATTAATGCCAGTTTTATGAGGCTGCTAATTAGGAGGATAGGAAGATTACTCAGTGACTGTGGGAAGCAGGAGACTCATGATCCAGTTGCAATATTCTTTCTGCATCTCAGCTTCCTCACTCTCCATCTCTTTCCATTTGTAAGAAGGAAGTCCGGCCATCTGGGCTGACAGAGAGCCCCATGGGGCACCCTCAGGCTGGTCCCTGCAATGGATCCATGCAGGCTCAGCAAGCAGGCAGCAAAACATCCTGCAGGATGTGTGCTAGAACCGGTAGATGTGCTTCATGCACTCCCACAGTGCTTTGAGTGGAATTTGTCCTGAGAGGAGGATCAGGCAGTCCTGCCTAAAATTGGGATGGAAATAAGGAGGTCCTTATTTAATAAGGTGGTGCCATGCCTTGGGTCCATCTGTATAACCAGGAACCTCCTTGGACTAGGTGATTTTGCAAACCAATGAGCCTGGGTAGTAGCTGTTAATATGTACAAATATATATAAATCCTCTCGTGTACTGGGCTGGGCACCTTGCAGACTCTCAGTTCTGGAGATGAGTTGTGTATTAAAGTTTTGATGTAATTGTTTGACATCAGTTTCCTACTTGGTTTAGTTAGAAAGTCAGCCATCAAAGTTAATCATCCTGTGTGTCTGTACAGACAAAGCATGTTGAGTGAAGGGGTTTAAAATGTAAATAATTTCTTTAATGTTTTCTGACTCTTTTCACCTTTTTTTTTTTCCCTTTAGAGTAAATGGACAGTATATTATGGAAGGCCTTGCATCCAGCTTCCTCTTCACAATGGGTGGTCTAGGATTCATAATTCTGGATCGATCCAATGCACCAAATATCCCCAAGCTGAATAGGTTTCTTTTGCTCTTTATTGGATTTGTTAGTGTACTTTTGAGCTTCTTCATGGCCAGAGTTTTCATGAGGATGAAATTACCGTAAGTGATTTAATTACCTTTCAGCCTTTATTCTCTTTTGTGGCTCGTGTGCTGTGTTAAATTTAAGAGAAACAGAAAATACGGTGATCTTCAGCTTGAATATAGGTTGCTTTCTTCACTGCTTTTTTTGGAACATGCTACCTTGAATGAGGTGGGATGCTTTGGGAGCCAGCTATTCTAAGATCGTGCTGTAGTTAAAAAAGGGTGACAGTTCCTGGTATGTTAGAAAATATGATTAGTGAGTCTGACTTGCACCTTAAAATTCATTGTATGTACTGGTCAGGTAAGTAGCTACAAAGCAGGGCTTTGAGGAAAATGGAACTGTTAGAGTACTTGAAGAAAGGCAGAGGAGGAAGAGATCTGTAGCTTTCAGGCTGTGCAAAATCCAAATCTGTGTTTTCCAATTTTTTCCCTTTCTGTATTTTTCAGTCTATCTATTTAATTTAGAATAGCTGAAACTTGATGTTTAGAGGTACTGGTAGCTAATTTTTATAGCAGCTCCATGAAGTGTTGAATTCATAGTGGCAGTCACTATTCTTCTATTCTTAAATACTTTTTTTGGCCTCTGCAGTGTACTTAAAAATATTTGTTTCATAACACAGAAGTGATGGGTTCCCTGGCACCAGGTGTCTGGATAGGGACCTACTCTATATTTTCTTGCTTCCTTGATGCTATATGTTCTTTTGGCTTCACTGGGTACATGTGTGTCTGTACAACAGTTCTCATTCTGAAGTTCATGAACAGGGCTTCAGCGAAATGGAAGAGAAAAAGAGAACAGATTTGTGTGGAGTGCCAGGAACAATCAGGTTGTATTGAATATCTTAGCACTTGTAGTTTGTGTAAAGGGCACAAATAAAGAACATTTCTTAGGGTGCAATGTGGGCTTCAAAAATTCCAAACAATTACCAAATTTGGATTGAGAATAGGGTAATGCATTTTCAGTGTTCATTGAAGAAAAATCACCTGAGGACAGAGTGTGCAGTTAGGATGGCCAAATAGCCTTGATCAGCAGAGGCTTTTGCAGTCTTTAGGTTTTGGTTTAAGATTATGTCTCTTGATTTTTGAGGAGTGCTGCCTATGTTTGCTAACTTTTTCTCTAAATTAATTTTTTTTCTGTAGGGGCTACTTGATGGGTTAGTACCTCTTGTGCTGTGTGAAAGTTCGAGCTGAATTTACTCCTCTTCACAAAGTGTTTTAAGAAGAAACAGCAAGAAACAAGTTCCATAGTCACCATCAACAGCAAAGAGAACTGGCCATGAGAAACAACTAGGGAAAGAGTGCTTTCTCTGCAAACAAACTCTCACTACCAGTGACTGATCTGTAGTTTTCAAGCAATGTTTTATCATTTCTGATGTAGAGCTTTTGAAAAAGAGAAAGTTATATAGCTGAGTATTTCTTTTATATTCCATCTCAATATGAAGTAGAGGACCTACCTTTAGCTCTACCTGAAATGAGTATTCGCCATTGACGGTTCTTTGTTGCAGGTCTGTCTCCTCTTCCTGTGTGGGACAATTATGTATGTGAATCAGAGAAGAAACACTCAAAACATTGATTTCCAAGTTGTAATCAGAAAATCAGTAACTTTGGATGCTTTACAGCCAGAATACGACGTGTCTGAAATTATTGTGAAGGCATCTTTGGCCTTGATATTAATGCTCTATTTGAGCAAATCCAGACATGCACTGGGAAGGGCAAACTGTATGAATGTGCATTTTTTTTTTAAGAAAAAGTGTACAAAAGGAGCAAAATAAAACTTATTTTCTAAAAAATTATTTTAATTTTGTGCAACTTGTAAAGCTTTTTCTTGTGTGCATGGACTGTTCTACGTTCAGACAGGTGCCATACCATGACCACATAATTTCAGCTTTGTTTTTCACTTTTGGGTAATGATTTTATTTTCTATTTTAGTATCAGGGACAAGAAGCCCCATTTTCCATGAATTTGTACTGTATGCAAACAACATGCTGTTATCAGTAGCCAAGAAAACTTACTTCTGAAGCTGCTGCTTTTTTGTGAGGATAAGTTCCAGTTTAATTTGTCCTAATTTTTAAAGATTGAATGTTGCTGAAATGTTTCATCCATGTATTGCATTTTGTGGGAAGGAAAGATCCCTCTGAATCACCATAAATGTCTTTCTTGCAATCTGTATGTGTTTGAAGCACTATTTTAATCAGTATGATACTATAAATGAGGAAAGTTATTTATTTCTGTAATTGTGAAGTAAGTATTACTGTTCACATACTTAACGAATTTCTGAGCTAGTTGTTAATCATCCTTCAGGATATGCCACTTCCACTGCCTCATTCTTACATACGACGTGACACTTTTGCATGTGTTCATCTTACATGTTTGTCATTAAGATTTCAGGTAGTTTAAGCTGTTTTATGAGCCTCGTAACTGCAAAATTTCCGGTCTTTTCAATGCAGTTATCTTTTGGTCACTCTGGTTTTGGTGAGACACATGCTTACCTTCAGGGGTGAGTATTGATATTATGTAAGTAAATAACTGGATCCTAAGTCATCTTTTTAAACACTCTGAGAAGCAAATCAAACCAGAAAGTCAGTTCACTGACTGTAATCAAGACTCTTCTGGCTCAGTGCTTGTTGTAGTGCAGTTGAGCTTCAGCCTCCCAAGTTTGCAGCTGGTTCTAAATGCTCAGGCTCTTGAACAGTGATTTGAAAGGCACAGTTCAGTGCCTGTGCTCTGTGAAGTGCCTTTCACTGTAATTACACACCAGGTGATGTATCATGAAACAACAATTGAAGCAGATGTAATTGCAAGGTAGAAGATAGTTTTGGGAGGGTAAAACTAGGTGACTCCTGCAACAAATAAGCCTGAAGGAACGTCATGGTTTTTTTGGTCACAGACTCCCAGCTGGGTCTGGTGTGATCATCTGCCAAAGTCTGTGTTGCAGACAGAACCCAGGAAAACAAACGCAGAGCAGAAGATGGAC
>VYZR01109727.1:50819-75393 GCA_013400675.1 Oxylabes madagascariensis | reverse complement strand
AAAAAAAAAAAAAAAAAAAAGAAATAAAGAGCCCAAGAAAAAATGCTGAAGACACAAATACATGGAGACAGAATCAGTTCTCCCTTTCACAAGAGGTGCTAGTCATTATTGTGAAGGACAGCATCAGATAGGGCACAGATACTCCATTAACAGGGTTGTGGGTCTTGAGACAGTGTCTGATGGCTTCTTTGTGGATTTTAAGGCTGTCTCTGTGGCCCCGTGTTCTGTTAGCTGCCCTCTTTACTAACTATTTGGATTTCTTTCTATGTGGAATTTCTCTGTATATGACATGGCAGAACTGTGGCTCACCACAGTCTGAATTTCTTGAATGCATATCCATCCTTATAAGGGAAAAGTCAATATTATCCCTTGTAACTGCCATAAAAACCCTAAAATTTGGCACATAAATCCAAATCCAGACTGTGAAGCTGGTAAATTTAAACCAAAAAATATATAAACATAGTCTACCACAACTCTCCTTCTCACTGAAAAAACCTGATGCCTGGTGGCCCTAGAAAAGCTGTTATATGTTATAGTCAGACTTACGTTTTCTAGCAGATTCTAAAAGAATTTGAGAAATTGAAAAATTAAAATTCAAGATACTCATCTCTTGGAGAGGATTTTACAGCCATGACTTAGATGTTTACGCTCCTAAAAATGTTCAGAAAAGTGTTTGATGATGGGATTTAAAACAGCATACTGCCATGCCAAGCTATCCAACAGAAGAACAGTAACTGGACTTCTGTGTCTAGGTCCTACTAAGTGATTCTGTGCATCTAGGTCACAGCATCCTTGGCTTGCTAATTGAAGTCCTGGAGAGAAAGCAAATGACGCTGTATTAAACAATTAAAGTGTGATATAATGGCATCATTTTGTTATCAGTGAGGGTTATCTATCTAGCCTTTCCATCTCGCTTCATCATCCAGTAAAGGGCCATTGTGTTTGTTCTCCTGCAAAGCACTGCTAGAGTCACCATTAGTCAGGAGGGGGTGTGGTTAACAGCAAGTGTGAGCCACAGGATTCCCAAGGGAAATGGGCTTGAGATCCTCCCCGTTCATACACTGGCGTCTGTTGAACTGGCACTCAGACTTTACAAACCATTTCAGGCTCCTTTCAGCTTTCCTTGTTACACAACAAACTGGAAAAGCAGCTCAACCGGGGCGGGTAGGGAGGTCCGATGTGTTGGAACTGAGGCACACATTCACAGCTTAAAAGTATCTCCAGCACTAAACAGCATCCAGATTTTTCCCCCACTGTCCAGCAGTGAAAAGGTGACCCTGGACCCTGCAGCAGTGCAGTTTTTATAACACTAAGGAATTTTTAAGAACAAATAAGGAATTCATAGAGGTATTTTTTGGAGTCCAGTATTCATTTTAAGCTGCAGGGACCTTGCAGTGCTGACAGGTCACTGGAGGAAGGGCCGTGGCAGCAAATGTCAGAAGGGTTTGCGCTGTGAGGCAGGGCTGTCTGTGAAATAGGCAGCAGTGCTCTGACAGCACAGACTGGGCAGAGGGGAGTGGCGCTCAGAGGGGCTCTGAATATACTCTGCACACCAGGCTACTCTCTCTGCTCCTCAGAGATAAAATAACTTTGTGCTAGCAGAGAAAAGCAGCAGAACAGGCCATGCCATCTGGCTTCTCTTGGAGACTCATTCCTATTAGGATTGAAGAAGCATTTACTAGTGAAAAAATTTCTTCTCTCTTTTACCAATGTGGAAGTACCAAGTAATGAATCTATGGGAAAGCAGCATGAATCTGCATTTGTTAAGGGGTTTATAATATTACTTAAACTAGTACCTTTATTCCATCTGCTTTCTTGGAGCTGGATAAAATGTCACAGGTAGGAGTATGAGTAACATACAAAGCACCACATCTTACTCACATAGAATAAGCAAGTCAGACTAGTTCTGCCTCTTCTACCAGATAAATTCTTGCTCAGCTTTCTCAATTCCCAAAGACGACTCTTTCAAAAGCACTACAGGAATTCAGTCCATCTGGACTGGGCTCTGTTTTCGTTGATTCACGGATTCTGAAGTCTATTATAAAATGCTAAGATCCAGAGTCTCACAGGAATTTCGGGTGCTAACTTGAAGTGATGTGAGATTAGTGGGAGCTGGGTGCTTAACCAGTTCCTTGGCACCCAAATACCTCTGTGAAATTAGCATTAGCTCTTGCACTAAGCTCCTGTGAAGCTCTGAGCATTTTGCAGGGTCACATTCTTTGCTCCTATGTCTCATTTTTTTTCACAGTCTAAAGATAAGCAAAATGTTCTATGAATGATGGTCCCGTTTTAAAATGTGAAACTTACAATTTTTGTGATTATGTAACCAAAGGTGCTAATCTAATCCAGTTAAAACATTTCTTTAGACTTTCTCAAATCATTAGCCACAAGCAGTCTCCTATGTTGAGAAAATATGATGATTAATGGAAAAAATTAAAAAGAAATCCTGTTAAAATGACAGCTAAAAATAAACATGATTGTGCCTGCTATTAAATCAAGCACCTACTTTTTAGGAATATGCAAACCGATTATTAAACTATCTGTTATACTTCCTGGTGCTATTTCCTATGGCTCTGAACCAGCATTTCTGCCCTTATTATGAGCAATGACTACTGGAATTTTTTAGGCATGAGATTTAGGCTTCTATACAATGAATCAGAGCTCAAGTAGCACAGCTGATGAGCACACATCAGAAGTCATTACAACACCACGTTGTCAGACAAGTTTTGCTCACAAGAATATATTTACTGCTGCTGTAAAGGAAAATCAACATCTCTTAGCCAATTACTGTACTCTCCTTTCTGTCAATCATCATGTGCCCCTGCCTATAAGGCAGGAATGCAGAGTTCTCTGAGGCCAGATATTGTATAGAAACTACAGGGGGGTATTTTGCCACACAATGTACTTGCATTTCCAAAGAAAGCCCTCCTGTTTCTGTTACATACAGGAATGTGCTCTATTTAAAACCCATAGATACTACAAGGAGGATGTTTTAGACAACAGAATTGTTTTGAAATTTATACAACTATTATAATTCTGTTTATTTTGATTATCCTTTAATATACATATCAATGATAATTAAGCATCACAACAATGTGAGAATGTATATTGTAATTAGGGCAGCAATTAAAACAATATTTATTATCCGGTGAGATGTAGATCACTACATTCACTCTGTGCCAATTACCAAGCAATTATTTTTAATCAGTATCATACAGTATCCATGTTGACATTGTGACCCGGGAGACAGCTCCACAAGAAAAGCTTGATACCACAGGCTCGATACCAACTTTGGATAAACAATCTCCTTTGACCTTGAGAGAGTTTAATGCCTGGACTGGCTGCTGCTGCTGCAACACCTTGTCTTATCATCATTTGGGACACATTTTTAGAGCTTAATCCAAAGCAGTGTTCTTCTCTCGGTGAGGGTGCATGCCCAGAGCTTGCATGATTTTTCATATCTCCCAGGATTGATGCTTTGGAGTTAACGCCATCCCCTTCAACAAATGCTGCTCGTACCAAAATGCAGTGAATTATCCATGAAATGACAGAACAGCACCATTTCTTTTATGCCATAGATTCATTTTTCTGAACTAATCTCTTCTTTTTGTCTATGTGTACTTATTTCTTAGTACAAAACTTAGGGGTTTTATCCTGCTGAAAATCCTAGACAGATCTTCAAATGATCTCTCTTAGTTTCTGTTGGTATTCATTTCTCTGGGCTTCTGCTATAATACCTGGGGCCACTGGAAATATATTGCATCCGATCTGTTTTTCTGTATCATACACAAAATGTACCCAGGTAGGTGAAATTCCATTTCAACAAAAATTCATTTTCCCTTGCCATTACATGTCTGGTTTTGCAGAGGTCAGGTGCTTTGTGCAGTTTAAAAATCTGACACTCTTTAGTGGCTAGAATATATCCCAGCAAAGTTATGCAGCTGATCATAATGCAGAGCACATACCATAGTCTGTTTGTACAAAGGAGGCTGGAAGATGTGATGGGAAAACTCAAGGGGTTTTTTTCAGTCTGAAACCTGTATATACAGAAGATCAGGGGAGGTATTTGGAAATGCTGTTGTTTTAAAGTGTTTGCAAATATATGTAACAGTCAGCTCCAGTTTAGTATTCCTTATCTTTCAGTTTCTCAGGCTTACTGCCTGAGGGAAGATTCACATTTAAATAACTTGAAAAATGCTGGCTGAACAGTGTTTCAAGGTTTAGTTACATAAACATTTTCTTCAGAAACAAAGCTGGTGTATCAAGTCCTCACCCATTCCCTCCTTTCCACAGCCTGTTGTCTTTGGCTGTTCCTTTCTGCTTCGCTCATTAAGCTCCACTCCTCTTCACTTGTATCGCTACAATTGTTCGAGCATAACTGATATAAACCAGATTGCTGAAATAATTTGGATTTTGGAGTGCTCCTTTGTTTTGAGGGGTCTTTGTTTGACCCAGATCACAGAAGTGACTCAAGTTTATAGCACAACCCACATACATTCTAACTGGTACAACAATATGGTGCTGAAACATAGCACAGTGGGAGGAACAAGCAGTGGAGGAGAGGAGAAAATGGGGTGAGAAGTTTCTGAACTAATTACTTGCTAGAGAGAATGTGTTGAGCTACAGTTTCAGACTTATCAAGTTATCACCAACAAAGTAAGTTTAGTAACTGTGACTCACTAGTTACAGGGTTTTCTTGCAACATCTTTTTCTCTCTGGCTTTTCCATCCATTTGAATTTTAAAAAAGGCTTCGAGCTTTATCTAAGGGGAAATTAATCAGATCTGAAAAAGTATTTCCCAGAAAAACAAACGGAATGCTTTTCTCCAAAGCTTGAAAATGCAAACAAGAAATTGGAACAAAAATCTGTTCTTTTCAGCTTCTAGGAAGAAAAGAAAACAAATATTTTTAAAATCACATTTAACTTTTATTTCTCTGATATCTACAGAGTTGCCACTCCCTTTGGTGGTTTTGAGAGAGCATCAAAGCTGGTTAAATTCAAGGTACCAGATTATAACATGCTGATGCTAAACGATCCCAGATTCATGATCCTTGCAAACCCTCTTGCTGCCAGAAGATCCTTCAACAGGACTCCCAAAGGATGGACGTCCGAGAATATCCCTGTAGTGTTCATTCAGCCTGCGGAATCCAACACCGTTCCAGAAACAGAGGACCTGTGAGAGAGGCTGCATTCTACATGGTACAAAATGCTGACAGCTGCACATCTGTGTATTTTTGGTCCAAATATTACTAAAGGCTACTGACGAAATTTTTCCTTGGAAGTTGAAGTATAACTAATAATGTGGGATGCAGTGTCTCTTTTCTGGCACCCAGTTTCATCTGTAAACATGAGCTAAATAAAGTAACTCGGAAAACATTACAGTGATATTTTCTATTTGTGTTTACATGCTCTTCTTTTACTTTTGAAATCTTTGCATATCGTTTAAGAACAAGTGCACCACGAAAAAAGAAGTGACACTACTCTCCAGGGACTTGATAGGTACGGTAATTAAGGGAAAACAACCAAGCAAACTCTGCACTAAATGCACCCCAAGTCCTGCCGGCTCAAAATAAACTCTGACAAATCGACCTTCTTCCCAAACCCTGTCTTTGGCCCAAGGTAAGAATTGTGTCATTACTTCAGTGACAGCAAGTTCAGGCCTTTTTCCTCCTTTCTGACTCTTTCTCAGCTGTTATGATGCGCATCAGTGCCTGTGTCACCTGGATTTGTTTACAGAAAACTCAGTAAATTTGGCAATGTCAAGGATTACGTACTGGGATGAAAAAGTACAGAGGCATTTCCTGGATGTCTAGAATGTTTGTATTATTTCACAACTAAAAAGCCCAGCAGTGACTGGTCATGTCAAAGCATACAAAAATAGTACCACCAAGCTCTGTTACCACAAGGCTTTTCTTACTAGAAAGAAATTTCATTGATCTTTCCATCTACATCTATACTGGGACTTAAAGCATGAGACAGTCCTTGCTCTTGATATACTGACAAGCTCTGATAGTTTATAAATATCAGTTTATGTGTTTTTCAAATGCCATTTCAAGGCAGGTAGTTGGCAAAGAAAATTTTGCCATTCATTTCCTTAATTTACTATGTCACTTTATTTTCACAAATAAAGGTACAGGTCCTGAACAAATTTAGGAAATAAATAAATGAAAAAAAAAATCCACGTCATTGACTGAGAACATTTCCCTAGCAAGGGATTAGTTTGGGGATCTCAACTGTGCACATTGTAAAACCATTAAATGGACAATGACAAAAGTACAAATTCTTCAGAGTTAAAGATGCAAGACTAAAGAAAAAAACTACGGTGAAGTGTAATGCAAACAAGTTCTGAGGAATTAGTATTTTATGAGCATTCATAAGGCTGTTTGAAGAGAAATATGAGAAAACCGGTGTATAGCACACACACAGTGAGGACTGTGAAGAGGGGATACATCATTTTTACTGTATTCTCTGTAAAAGCAACTCATACATGCAGAGCACGCCACCCTGCTTCTTACGCAGCACACATAATAGCAACTTTAGTTTCCTATTTATCCATGGATCCACTGAAGCAGAATGGGCCCAGGAGGTCTCGGATGTCTGAGAGGCACTGAACCTGTTATGGACATGTTTAGCTGACGGTCCGAGCAACAGAAATCACCGGCAGTCCTTACGTTCTGTCTCAGACTTCTCGAAGGAGCTGCGTCACCACCAAAGAGGGAGCTCTGATTCCCCTCTCAGCTCAGCCATTAGCTGCAGAACAGGAGCCCTGTGCCTCCTGTCCCAGCTCTGCCAGCAGAGAGCCTCAAGCACAGCAGCCCATCGCACGGGCCGGAGCGCTCCGTGGAAGCCCAGCTGGCAGGGAAGAGGCTGCAGCCACACCGTTCAACCTCCCGTGCTGAGGGGCTTGTGCCAAACCACCTGCTGGGAAAAGGCCACGCTAAACTCCCGAACCGTGCCTGGGAAGGGCTCGGGAGAGTGCTAATTGGCAGAGCGAGGGCTGTGCAATGCGCTAAGCATTCAACAGCACGCAGGAGCCAGTACCAGTGTCCAGGAATGTTCCCTGGCTGCATAAGCCTGGATGAAGCCTCATTGTGCAAGTCCCACTGCAATAAACAAATCCCTCTGCCAAAACCCAACTCGTTTGCCACAAAGGAACGTCTCTTGGTAAGACTGGGAATTCAGAAGTCTACTGTTAACTTCATTGGGTTTTAGGACCTGCAGTTATTTCTTCAAACTGCTTTATTGCACTTGAAATGTACCCCATAACTAAAGGAAAGCTGCAGGGGGGCTTCTAAAGGCTTCTTTTAACTGTAACAAATACAGCTGCAAGGACAGGTTGAATGGGAAAACACACAAGTAACAGATTTACACAAACAGAAACAAGCACAAGTTCATAAATATTTCAGGAAATGTGCATTTAACATCACGTACATTTTATCACAAGACACTCGTGTTTGCTTCAAAAAGAGAAAGGTACTGAAGGGTATGGTGAAAAGGCAGAAGTATGGTGAGAATAAATATACAATAAAAATGTCTAAAAGTCTTAGTTCCCAAAGGCTTTTTTGCCTCATTTTTATTTACATTAAGGTATCCATTGCAGCAGTATAAAGGGAACGAAAAAATTCATTTAAATGCTTTCACTAAAAATGTGTTGAATTGAGAAAGCAGATTTGCTATTTCCCAGTCTATACAAAATACCCTATGATCACAGTATGTAAAAAATAAATAAGAGATGTACGCTTCTAAATAGCTCCATGACTATAAAGGATTTTTAAAACATATGAACCTTAAACTTTTTCTGACATGAAAAGTCAGGGTTCATGGCCTGTACTGTCTGCTCTGGAGAAAAAAAAAATTAACTGCATGGTCCCTTCTTAGAAGTCTGAAATATATCAGCACGCCTTGGCTGATTTCCCTCCTGCATGATCCATATAACTGACAACTGTGGAAATAAATTATTATTCTATTGTCTCAATGTATCCCTGTGTTTAAATTAATTTAATACACATTGCCTCAATCAGAAGCAGGAAAAACACACTGGAGAGAGAATTCTACTCCCAATGAAATCAAACAAAGGTTTTGGCACTACCCTCTGTGCAGACAGAACTTCTACGTGGTATTTATTTCATCGCAAACATTTATTTGAAATCAGACTTTATACTATGTGTTCAGCATCAGAATGGATATTTTGGATTACCCAGCTATGTAGGTAGTTTGTTTTGTATTTTACACGTGATGAGGCACTAACAACCCTAATCATGCCTTTGAAATACTCTGGGAAACTGCATGGAAATGCAGGGGAAAATGAGCCCACATCTCAGTAGATCTCTTTTAAACAAAATGTGACAAAATGTACATGATGATAAAATTATTTTCAGACCAGACATGAATAATCTGCACTCTACCTCAGCTCTTAGATGGCCTTACTAACCAGCACAAAATATTCTGGACAGCACCTTAACCAAGAGGATAAAACAGCCTTCCTGAAATACATTAAGACTGTGGAACATGAATCCCCATATATGTTAGTTTAGAATTTTTCATTGTGAGGCCCATAAATTATAAGCAGACTAGACAGAAACACCAGAGAAGATCCCTATAAGGTTGACAAGTCACGTAGCACTGGCTCCTTCACTATTCCCAGAGGCTACATACTGTTCAAAACCAAATAAAAAGTGATCTAAATGATTTATAAATAGTGTGTTTGCCACAGAGCTGTTATGTAACGGGGTGTTAGAATATAGATTGTAAAAAACAGTTACAAAATGCAGTCAGCATACTGATACAGTTTAAGAAACAAAAAATTGCAAATAAAATACTGTCTCGGTTAGAAAAGACAGGTATCTGCTAGGGAGGGCAGGACCTCCCTTTGGAATGGAGAATGCAACCCCCCTCCCTCCGAATTATTAAAACTTGGATATTAAGTCGGCTCTCAGGCAAAGATAAGGGGATAGGAATAACAGCTCTTTACTAGTAGGTACAACAAGGCAAACAAACAACAACAACTACAGCATTAATGATGAACAGAACCAGGAACCTCGAGGGGCTTTGTGNAAATCTAACCCCCAACAAATATTTTTACTAAAAGGAAATTTAAAAGCCACTGAAAGGGTGAAATCAGAGCAAGGAAAAACTACAGAGCTCTAATCCTTTCCTCCAAAAAGAAAAAGAAGTTATCATGGTTTAAGAGTACAATAGAGGAGACTCAGAAGACAAAAGGACAAATAAAACTTTACTGCAAGGACACAGTAATTAAACTATCTCAACACAAATAAAGGAAGTTATGACAGAGGTCTCCACAAACGGTATGGAAAAAATGATGAGAGAACAGTAACACAGGAACAAACAGACTCTTAATAAAATGGTAAGGAACCAACTTTAAAATTAAAGGAATAAATATTTTTTCAAGAAATGCCTGGTTGTGGAATCTGGTGCTATAAGATGCTGTGGGTCAAAAACTATTAATAACTTCAAAACAGGATAAACAACTTCATCGTGGTAACTATGCTTATTATGGATAATGGCTACTATGGGACCTGCACCTGGAACATAGGAAGTGTGTGAGAAAGATCACCCCACATTTACCCTGTTTCTTTCTACAAATATCTTCTACTGGGCACTGTCAAAGATCTGGGAAAGAAAGATTTGTCAGTCCTATGAAATACTTTCTGTCTCCCCAAAGCCATGTATTAAAGTACCATGTCAATTCTAGCACGTGCCATTAGTACTGATGTTCATTTATTTATATCAAAATATCCATTAGGGGAGCAGTGAGAGCAAAGTCAATTCCCAGATGGAAATGGGGACATTTAAATGTAAGCTGGAAACAGAGAGCCAGGGTTAACTTAAACCTCCCACACAGCGTATGGGCACTGCAGGGAACACAAAAACCTGACCTCAGCTATACCTTTGGCAAGACTCCTGATCCTGTACAGAGAGCTCTGGTTAGGACACAACATATAAAACTTGTTCCTCAGTTTCCCCTTTAATAAAATAGAGATAGTGATGCAGGCTGTATAAACCTTCCTTTTTATTATTGTATGTTTGGGGGGTGGGATCTTGGTTTTTTGGTCTGGGGTTTTTTTTGTAGTCGTTTTGTTCATGTTAAAGAATGAATTTCATGGTAAAAATAAAGAAATTAAAAAATAGCCTTACAGGAGTTCATATATAATATTCCTGGCTATGGTGTATAATGAATGCAGGAAGCATTAGAGGTAGAATAACATTCTACTTTCATTTTACTTGAGTTACTGGACTTCATTCTACAAAGGGCAGACTCTAACTAATAAAAGTATCCACAAATTAGTATTGGATTTTTTTTTAAATAAAGATGTAACTTTAGCTATTAAAAAGTCCAAATAACTTCTCTTACTGTTATTTTTAGACAAAACCATAAACTAAATTCAAGATGAATTCACAACCCTTTTGTTTGCAGATGGAAATTGGATTTCCTGAGAACAGACTATTCATCCAAAATATCTGGCCCAGAATTTGCAATACTTCCCTACTGCAGAAAGACACCCTGAGACAAAGTTAAATAACACTTGCAAGAAGCAGAGGATTTATAAATCACTGTAAGAGTGAAAATAAGCCCTGGTATTGTAAGCCAACTATTCTTTCAAAAGCAAATGGAGATTAAAATATTCGATGGTGTTTGTACAAAGAACAGCTTGAACTTTGCCAGCTCAGAGCTGGCTGTACTCATTAGCACAGGAATGCCCTCAGGCTGCTTTACATGGAAGGTATAACTTAGAACTGGATTTCCCAAGAGTTCTGAAGGACATATGGAGAGCCATCTTCCAAAAGAAAAAAAAAAAACAGTGAAAAGTTTCAAATCTTGAGGAGATCCTAGGTGCCAGGAGGCTGACCATACCCAGTCCCCACAGTGAGAAAGCTGGCAGCCATGCAGAAGTCCAGAGTGTATCATTCCACTTCCTTTTCCTTTGAGAAGATTCTCTGCAGAGCCAAGTTAATCTAGGCAAATACTAACTTGAAACAGTAGTTACTGTGGTCATTACCCTCCAGATTACTGAAAGGTGACTATGCAAGATAACTGCAAATGATTATGCACAAACATTTAAGGCATGACAGGCTCTTTCTAGGCTGACCTACTGTACATCAAGGAGCCAAGTAAGGCTCAATTCCGGCAGCGAATTCCAGCACTATGTCATTCCTCAAGTTCTTAGTGAGAACATTTTGACTATTTGCTGGCAAGGGTAAAAATAAGAACATGCTGTACAAAAAGGAAGGAAAAGAGCAAGCTGAACTAAAATGGAAGTGCCTATTTCCTATCCGGGTTTTGCAGTGATGCAAATCCATTTCATTAATGTTTCGTTGTTGAAAAGGAAGCGATACTACACACAGCTCAAAATGAAAAGTCTCTTTATATTTAATGATGCCACTTTATCATTTGTTCAGATGTGGCTTATAAAATAGGCAGAAAGAAAGGAAAATGTGGAAATGGGAAGCATCAGTGAGAAGGAAGCAGTAAAGCAGACCTGCAGCTCTAGTGCAGCTCTAGGGTTCCATGAGATGAAGACAGTGCTATTCTAGAATGTGTTCTGTGCACAAGCCATTTTCTCTTAGCAATGTTTTGACACCTCAACAGTTAAAAACTTTCCTTTGATTTTCAATCTAAATTTGGGCATACCCATCTTAATTTCCTTTTTNTTTTTTTTTTTTTTTTTTTTTTTATTAATACATGCTTCCTTTCCTGTCACTTTGCTTCAACTGGTATATTCAAAGACTGTGAGGTCTTTTATGCTTCTCTTGTCCACACTAAAAAATTCAAGTCCTTTTAGTCTCTTGTCCACTCCTCTATTTTAGTAGGGATTTAAAACATATTTTTACAACTCTTCTAAGTTCAGTTTCTTGCATGTGGATTTTCAGATCTGTTCTGCTTTAAGGTCTCCCTGACCACAGGTACAACACATGGCATTAGTACTGTTTTATCTGTACAAGTACAGGGCTAAAAGTATTTGTGACTGGATTCACATTTTCCACAGTAGCATCAAATCAGTGACTCACAGCCACTCTGTCTTTGGCTTGCACACCCACCTCTTCAAAATTCTCTCATCTTCCATGTGACAAGCTCTGAGCTGTTGTCAGGAAGCCTTTCCCATTAGGCTCTAACACACGACCTTGTACTTTACGTTGTATCCCATTTTATTTCTCTACTCCTCAAGCTCATCCAATTAGTTTGGTACAACATCACCATACAGGGACTGTTTCCCAACTTTGTGATGTCAACAGAGCTCATTAGCAAGTTCTAATTTTTGTGCCAGGATCACTAATGAAAAATTAAACAATATGAGTTTCAATATCACTTTTTGGACAGAGCTCCAACAGTTTCCCCCTGCCATTAAATGTAATATATTGCCACTTTTCCCTCTGGGCTATTTCTTTGCCATCTGACATGTACCTTAGAAATTCCCCTTTTCTTCAGTATAACAAATTTGTTTATCTAGAAAAGCAGTTACTGTATCACAGAAAGAAAGCAAGCAAGATGGCATGATCTGTCTATGGCAAAAAAAAGTTTTATCCTAATTTCTTCCAAATTTTTTTCCCTAAAAAGTCACCACAATCTTTAGATACTGCGTTTTAACCCTGCTACATTTTACTTGGGTATAGACTGAGGTGCATGTGGAAGGGACCCAGCTCATGTATTTTAAATCAAATAATGATCAGTTTATCACCCAGGACAAAATACAAAACAATTTTTGCCTTCTATAATCTGAAGTATTTAATGTGGTTTTTTATTTTTAATGAGACAGAATATTTATTATGTAAGGTCAGCCAGTATATTACTTCCAATTTTATACTCACTAAATTCCTCTCTTTTGTTTTCATTTTACTTCATGTTGGGTTTCACCCTGAAAGTTCAATTCAACCACAGGAGTTGTCTGTATGAATCAGACGTCTCTTTCTTTTCTTTTTCTGTTGCAGACATCCATTCTTATTGATTTACGTGCTAGGAGGAAGCAATAAATGAGACCTGGAAACTTGAAAGGATTGTTGAAGACTGATGCAACAAAGAAAGATCATCATAAAAAACTTTATTTTTTCAAGACCGTCCAGATGAGGACACAATTTTAAACAGTTGTCAGATACATACAGCATGCACAGATTTTTCTTATACTTTGACTGTTTCAGCAAGTAACTTTAAAAACAGAATAGCCTAAAGCAGGAAAGGATTTCAATTGCATTGTTTTTCCACAGAAGTAGATTATTGGACTGGAAATTGGATTATCCAAGAGGAAAAATATTACGTTGCAAGACTTATGCAACCCCCACCCTTTTCCTTGTTCCTAAAGAATGAAAAAAAAATTAAGAACACAGAGACCTTGTTCCAGGTCCATTATCATCAAAAAGTCTGGAGAAGAATGCAAACCAATGTTTCTGTTTCTCAGGGTGAAATTCTAGATGAAATTCAATGAAATTGCTTTTGCCACCCCACTGAACATTGTAGCCCTTGAAAGCCACCAGGAAAAATTGTATAGTCAGGGTAATGTACAAAGAATAAGAGCAAAATACCTGGTGTTTATTCCTGCATCTACAGGAAGAAAAGTTTAAAAAAGGTGGCTGTGCTTTATGAAAGTGTCCACAGCTAACTGAGAGGAGGAAAAAGATCAAACTCGACTAGAAATGCAAGGCAGTTTTTTTTTTTAACTTAGCTAAAATAAACCACCACTTAACACTCTCATTGCTTCTGAAGCCTCACTTAGAGCTTTTAAGATTAAAAAAGTCAGTGATGTTGTTTTCAGACAGGATCCATTTTCTCCTTTCATTCATGTCTTCTAATGTCCTCAATTTACATGTATAAATTTTAGGCTCTATGCAGGATGTGGGAATGAGATCAATCGGATGAGTAAGCTTCATGTGACTGCTTGCTACAGACTACATGAGGCAAACACTGCCAGAGTGTGTTCAAAAGAAAGGTTGTGGGAATAAGGTGTTCATGGTAGGGAAGATTTGAGCACTGGAATGGAGTTAGCTAAAGTTCCCCATAAGAAAACACATCCTCATGTAGCTTACTGCCAGCTGAAGATATATTCTTCATTTGTTCTGCTCTTGTTTTGGATCTTTTTGTGGCAATACAGCTGAGCATACAGCCTAGAGAACGTGGGCTGAAGTGTTGTTGGGGCTTCCCGTCAGAACCCACGGCAAATGCATATGATTGCTATTCAATGTCACAAATAATAAAAATATTATTTACCTTTTCTCTGGTTCTTCTCCACCTTTATGGCACTCCATCCTACCAGGGAGTTTTCCTTAACTCTTGCAGAATTATGCAGAGCACCGAGCAAATCACTCAATGAAAAAGCACTGCCTCTGAAGACAAGCAACTGCAAGAACATCTTGGAATTTGATTGTTTTCTCCTCTCCAGGCAGAGCTGTTTAAACATATGATCTGACAACACCCCAAAGGCTTAGAGAAAGTGGAAAATCACATATTCTAAGGAAGGAAGGGAAGGAACCCTTACCTTACTTAATGGAACCTCATCCTGCTACAGCCTATGCAGAATAGGGCCCAGTGTCCCTGGTATCTTTCAAATTACATTTTCTTCTAGAAGAATGATTCTCTTTATCCTTTTTTCTTCTGAGAAGAGTAGCACAGCCTCAAACACTCTCTTCAGAGCTCAGTAATTACTTCACAACAACACGATGCCAGTTCCCATCCACTGGAATGAAACATGTTTTTCAATTAAAATGGTATTATCTCCTAAGTGTCTTAAAGTCAATGCTAAATGGTCCTCGATCTCATAAAAATTGTTTATGACAGGCCAGTAAAACAGACTGGACCATGACAGTCAGTGTAATGCGTAGTGCTGAATTAAATGCAGTGAAAACACTTAAAAAGAGAGGTGTAATAAAGTACACCTTATATTCTGCATTGGCTTGTGGAATTTTCTGCCTCAGACCTTACACATAATTTGCTAATTTCCTTTTCTGCAAAATACTCCAGTAAGTCCAGTTCCTGTTAAGTACACAGTTGATTTCACATGATTAACAGCTCATGAAGAAGGCGAAAGATCCATGCAGAGGACAAGAGCAGCAATGACAAAACCAGTGACTCAATAAAACATTGCTTAATTATTTTACAAAACATCTCACAAACTTTAGTATTCTACCCTTCCAAGAAGAATTAGAGCAGGCATAATTTTTATGAACCATTTGAACATGATAGCAATTGATTGAAAAGTTTGTTGTTAACATGTTCCAAGCATTAAGAAAAAATATGAAAGAAATTAGAGAACAGGTGTTCCAGGACAGCTACAGGTATGAAAATGTTCATTAAAAATGCATATTAAAGAAAACAAAAACACAATATAATTATTTCAGAGGAAGAAGTCAGAATTTATTTACAAAACAGCCACTGGCAAAAAGATTAAAGATCACCCTGGAACAAGAAAATTGTAACACCAAAATAAACCCTTGTGTACATCTGTAAAACAGATTTGTTGCTCAATCGTTGATGAAAATGATGTGTGACACCTGCTGCATTGAGAAAAAATATTTAATGCAATTACCTTTGAACATTTTAATGTCTCCTAACTATGTTAAGACTTTTCTTTTGGCATGTAGCTATCCATAAATGTGTTTTACCCTGAAATGGACATGTGCAAACCCCCAATGTCCTGGATGTGCTTAAGCATCTGGATATGTTCTGCCTCCTTTCCCTCCTAGCCCGGTGTTTTGTATCACATCCTGAACACACCTCCTTCAACCTCTCTCCTCCAAGTTTAGCACCTCTTCAGCTCTCCATCAGCTCTCCAGTGTAACAATCTATTTACTAATAATACCAAAGTGTACTCATAAACCCACAGAAACATTCTTCTGCATCATGCCCAGCACATATCCTGCACAGCCACAAACAGCAGCAGGAAATCATTTGCCCTGGTAGCATTGTTTTGTACATGCACCATTTATTCTAATTTTAAAATTCTTCTGCTACCTCATTTAGGGCTTCCTGCGCCGCACCTGGGTCACTCTCTGCCTGAACTGTGTGTGGAAGGCTCTGTTAAGATTCACTGCTAGAGAATCTTAAAATATACTATAATTAAAGCTCACAGACCATGCTTACTCCGAGACACAAAAAAAAAAAAAAAAAAAAGGGAATAGAAGAAACCAATATAAATACTAAGGGACTTCTAAAGATTAGTGGTGACAAACAAATCCGTGCTGAAGAAAGGGCTGAGGCAAACACGAAAAGCAGAGTTCAGGGAAAGCAAAAATATCAAAATGAGATCATAATCAGAATGAGGTCATAATCCCACTTTGGGACACACAGATGCCTTTGCTTGACTGGCTTTGCAAAGAAGTAATGCAGGGATCATGGACTGAACTGACACTACCCAAAACAATATGTAGAATGCTTTTTATAAGTGTATAATAACAAAATGCACAAACACAAAATTAGATTTTTAATCACCATGTTAACATACTGACTTTCAACATGTTTTTACCCTTAAATTTCTAGTGAGAACCTCTCAATAAACAGCTAAGAAAGAACTACACAAAAAAAAGTAGTGCCAGGATACTGTACGAGTCTTAGAACAATGGATCAGATACTCAATTCCCTTTAAAAAAAATCACAAGTTCTAGGGAAATTTTAAGACGGCAAGAGACAAGCAAATATGGTATCTGTTAAAATTTTAAAAGTATCTGGTTAAAACATCCTAATGCCTCAAGAAAAAAACATTTTATACAAATCCTGTAGCAAGTTACTCCCATTTGTGAACATGACCCCAAAAATCACTGAAAAATGTGACTATCTATCTATCTATTGACCTATATATCTAGCTATCTCTATATATGCAAGAAAAATTTAATGAAAATCTTGCCAAAGAATCACCAAATCAAAAAGCAGGTGAAAAACACTGGAGAGCGAATCTGCTAAAATTGATTTGCTACTGGGCTTTTTACACTAGCCATATAACGGAAAAAACAGTAGCAAGAAGTAATTTGAAGAATTTTTTTTTTTTTTAAATGGATACAAGAACAACAGAAATGTAGTATTTAAGACAGTGAGCTAATTTGATGCAGTACCTTGTATTCCACACAATCATTTTGCAATCTGGATGACCTAAAGTAGATGCAGAAAGAGAACTTCACAGGGAAATTATTTTATTTACGATTGCAGAAGATGCTGTTGGAAAACTGAACAGGCTCTTAGGCACAGAAGCACTTTCCCATTCCTAGAAGGCTATCAGAACGGCAATTGGAAGAGAAAAAACACAGGTTGTATCCATCAGCATGTGCCAAGGACTGATGTTGGGTGTGGTAGCACCTAAAATATCACTGCTAATCTAGAAATGAAATGTGTTAGTGAAATCTACATGTTTATCCAGGAAAAAGATCATAATAGTGGAATATAAAAGGTACTTGAGCAACTAGAAATATGTGCATTTGTGGATACGGAATTCCTATCTCCAATAACAAAAGGAAACACCACTCCCTGGCCAACATAATAGACCAGATAAAAATCAGAGGGAACACAACTTTGGGGCAGTGACTCTGGGGCAGGTGACAGATAAAATAATAATCACATAGGATCTTTCTGGGCCGCATGGAAGTCAGATACAACTCTGAAGTGGACGTACCCTTGTCTGGGGTTTGGCTCACAGGTCACTCTATGCCAGTGCTATTCCACGGGCATCTCAAGGAGAGCCAACGCGTACAGCCAAATATCCTGGAATGAGAACTGGAAAACAATTGCTGGAAAAAACAAGCGCCGCCGCGCTCACTTTAACGGGTTGTTAACTCCAAACCTGAGCACCTGAGGGGCACCCGCAGAGCCCTTTAAACCGAGGACGGCTGTGCCCTCCTCGAACCGCGACCAGGCGGGGAGAGAGGAGCAGGGTTGTGACAGCCCCTTGCCTCGCCGCGGCTCCCCTTGCTCTTGGGCAGGACGCAGGGATCCGGGCCCCGCTCCCGCCCCATCGCCTCAGGCGCCATCGCAGCCCCTCAGGCGCCCGCCGGCCCCGCGCACCTTCCCGCGCGCGCTCCGCGCAGGCGCGCCGCGGAGGCGGGGGCGCGGCCGGCACCTCCCATCGCTTCTCCCATCGCTTCTCCCCTCTCCTTCCCGCCCTCCGTCCCTCCCTCCCCTGCCGGCTCGGGAAGATCCGGGACACCGCTCCGGGAGAGCGTCTCGGCTGCCGCCACGCTGCGCAGGCGCGGCGGCGCTGGGCCGGGGAGGGGAGCGGAGCGCGAAGGAGGAGCGGGAAGCGGGGGAAGCAAAAGTTGCCGTGAGGGCGGGGCCGTGCCCGGAGTCGCCGCCGGGAGGGGGCGGGAGAGGAGCTGCGTGAGGAGCCGCCGGTGAGCCGGGGGTCCGCGGGGACCGAGGCGAGGGTGGGACAGGGGCTGAGCCGCGGGTCGGGCAGGGGGTAAAACCGCGATGGGCAGGGGCAAGGGGTCGGGCACGCTTGTGGCCGCGGTCCCGGCGAGGGAGGCGGCCGCGGTGGGGACGGAGCGCGGAGTGCCGGGGGACGGGACCGTCGCCTCCTCCCCGCCAGAGGGGCGGCCGGGGTTAAGTCCCTGCCGGGGCTGAGTGGGTGGGGGTCAGCGGCAGCTCCGAGGCCGCGGCCGGCGCTGCCCCCGCTGCCCCCGCGCGTTGTGTAAGCGGAGGGGCCGCGGAGCCGCAGCGGGGACCCGCGGGCTCGCAGCGAGCCGTGGTTAATGTTCAACGCGGCGGCCACATGCCCACCAGCGAGTTCTTCAGGAGCGTTTCCAGAGGCTGTCTGTCTGGAACAGGAAATGCCAGTACAGGTAGTGTTGGAGCTGTTTGAAATTTAATCAGTTTGCAGCGTTTTGGAGGCAGAGTTGTTCGCTGTGTGTTCTCGTACAGATGGAGTTTCAGAGGCATGTGGGTAGATGTATGCAAATCACCTGCTTAGCATCTGGTCTAAGTTTACCTATATCTCTTACTTTGATTTTCAATGCAAATGTTTTAAAATTAGCTTTTAACAGGAGCCCTGACTTGTTCTCTCAATGTGGATTTTTCCCTTCCCAGAATAAGTGTGAGTTTTACGTATCTCTACTTAGCGCTTTATTTTGCTCATGCAACCCCCTACCAAAAACACCGGACACCAAACCACTTAAGCTTTCTTAACTTTGAAGCTACTAGGATTATTTTAAGAACAGCAACTTAATCGTGCAAACAGCATTGTGCCTGATTGATGATGCAGTATCCCCTTCCACCCCAGGGCAATGGAAAATCCCTTGACTGATTTTATGATTACCTGCTCTTTTCTTATAGAATGAATGGGTATTTTTTGATGTCAAAATAGCGAGACCTCACGTTATAATCTGACTATAAATTACCTTTGTCAAAGGGTAAATAATCCTTTCTTCCCCTAACAAATAGTTGCAAAGTAAGAGATACTTACTGGTTATTTTTTCTCAATATCGAATTACTTGTATAAAATTTGTTATTCTTGACCAGTGGGATGTTGACAGTAAAAACAAAAAAAATTATGCACTTGACTTTCATATCAAGCCTTGATAGTGCAGAATCATTTTTGGCCCTACAGTATGCATGATGTGCTATTGACAAAATTATTTGGATGTGCGACCCAGAGGGTGTCAGGGTATTGGCACTATCCTTGGTTATTCCTTGGTTTATACCTCTTGATTGAGTAAAACAGGTTAGTCACTGAGGGATGTAGTGATGGGAGCAAAACTCATTCACTGAATTCTTCACAAACTTCATGGTTTGAGCAGAAACAAGTTGGAGTTGGTTGGGGCCAGGTTAAATGATGATGTGTTTGAGGCTGGATCAGGATTTTAGATGTGTAGACTGAGTGGAATGTTTGTAGAAAGGTTTGTACAGGATATTTTAATGAGGACATAGATGAGGTATGGTGATGCAGACATTCAGACTTTTTTTTTTGTCAAGCCTATAAAATATGTGTGGGTTTAAAGATGGTGCTCACATTACCATTCCTTGTAACTCAGTTTTATCATTTTTTCCCTGGTGGCTTAAGAACTCAGAAAGCTTTTTGAGGAAGGGCAGAACTTGGTATTTTGCGCTTATGTTAATGACCAAACATCTGCACAGATCAAACAACTGAAACGCAAGGGCAATTAATCTGAGACAAAAAGGCAAGTGTGAGTATCACTGTAAAGATACATTCTATCTTTCTGAGGCTTAGGAAAGAGTACATTGTAGTCTTTGAATCATCGCGTATAAAGCAGTAGGAAGATGGAGAAACAAAAATCTTCTCCATAGTGTCTGTGTGATGATTCACTGTAAGTACTGACCCATGTCATGGGCTGGGAATTTGTGTTCTCCAGGATCTTTACTCAGAGTTCCCACTGTAGCTGTTTCTAAAGTCGGTGTCTCCTTGTAACAGATGAAGGAGGCTGAGCTGTGAACCTGTTGTTTTGGTTTTGATGCAAACAGGAAAGTTTTTATTGGAACAACTTAAAGCAAAAAATTGTACATTTGTACAAAAGCCATCTGGGATAGCATTGACACTGCTGGTTCTGCATCCTGGAAGGATATAGAGACGTGTGGCGTGCAGGAGCAGTGGTTTGGCACAGGAGGGACAGCTAAATAGGCGAGGGCTCGAGAAGAGACAGTAGAGATCTTGAAAAAAGAAAAAGTCTGGGTTGAAAATCTACAGGGATTGTTTGGAAGAATTTCTAGAGGAGATACCATCAAATACTCCTTTGGTGTCTTGGGGACTTGTTGAGTCAGTGACCAAAGGAGAAAGAACCATGTCAGACCAATACCAACCAGTGCTAATATACTGGTATTGGCCTTTTCTTGTAGCGTTGTTCTTGTTTCTTCTTACGTGTGTTGCAAGTAAGTGCTCATAATGAAGTTTTTCTCCCTCTCTTATGTTTAAAATAGTCAAAATGTGCATTCCTGTAAACATATTTCTGTGACAACTTCTGAAGGGAATAGTAAAATTTCCAAAGACCAAGACGAATAACTACTAAAAGCATTACACGTGTCTTAAGGTGCATGTAAGTTGTTGACAGATATATTTAACAGGGGGACAGATATATTTAACAGGGGGGTTAAAGGTGGAAGGGGGCAGGATCTGTGCAGGGGCCAAAAAAATTATGATTCAGTCTCATTGAGGTGGGTGTAAGAGATACTCCTTTCAATTTTTGGTCTTTTTCTACATTTTTAAAGCAGCTTCACTGTTTTTTTATTTCCTTTTCCTAATGTATGGAAAAATCATTACAACCTCCAGCACGGTCACAATACAAATCAGGTTTTCATTCCTTTGACAAATTTTGGCAATTTTAAGTGACAACCTTTTGAACTGAGGAAAACAGTCAAATTCTTGCAGTTGCAAGTTGTTGAATTTTTGATGAATTTCATTCTGTTAAGGAGGAGACAGTAAACCAGTCCTAATAATATTGGCTCATTGCAGAGAATTTTAGTGTTTTCCCATCATAGCTTTATTCCCTCATAATATTATCTCATTGCTCTTCCTTCACAGTTTTCATTGTCTTGTGTCTAAATTCCTAAGTTAAATCAGTTTAGGAATTGATTTCCCAGTGTTGTCAGACGGTTGGGTGGGGTTGCCAGGCTCAGCACAGAGGCATGAACTGCAAGCAGAAGCAAAATGCTGTGTGGCTTAAAAGTAACTCCAGCACTGGGCATGGGAAAAGTTTGCCATTAGTAATTTGTGCAACACTGAGAATAGTTGCAAAGTGAAGCCGAGAAGATGTGAATAACTATTCTTCAGCCAAATTTCAGGGATAGAAGCAGTCAACAACTTTTGAACTTGTTGGCAGGTTTCCACTCAATTTGACAGAAGGGATAGAAGCATCAAAGATGGTTATGTACTTAGAAAGTGCATGAAAAGAGGCAGCTGGCTAGAAAAGAGAGACCTTGTAAGATGATGTGAGGAGCAGAGTTGGCTTATGCCCCAGCTAGGGAGAAAACTGAGAACTCAGCCATGAGGCAGAAAATTATCAGGAGGCCAGGCATTGGTAGTTCCAATGTACACAGAGCCAACTGTTTATCTCATCAGTTTTATCTCGATGGATATCAAAGATGCTTAAACCCAAATGTGCTATTAGAAAGTGATTTTTTAGGGAAAATATCAGCTGCACTGATTTCTAAGCTTCTTTGGTGACACTGCTTCTTCAACTAAAGAGTCTGTGCCAGTCACAGCTACGTGCTGTGTGTACCAACCAAGAAGGTGATAATGTACAGTTCTGCTGACAAGTGGATTTGTTGTTCTGGAAGCTGTAAAGGCAAGTGCCAGAAATTTTTGACAGGCATGTGTTTTGTCCTGTAAGGCTGCATAGCTAAGGGTAACCAGGTGCTTGATGAGATCACCTGTGACTGAAGAACAGTGACTGGAACTGGGCAAGGTAGAAGGAGTTAGGCTGGTAAATAGACATTGGTTTGAGAGCTTCTAGCCCTTGTTTAGTGTCTTTGGTTGACAACAGTTGTCCACAACCAATTCCTGTAGTCTGAAGGGCAAGAGTAGTCCTTTAATAATCAGCTGCTAAAAATCTTCTATAGCATATCAGCAACACTGTGTGAAATAAATCTTTTCCTGAAATATTGCATTTACCGAAGACTCGGTATGGTTCAATCACAGAATATTTGGGTTGGAAGGGACCTTAAAGATCATCGTGTTCCAAACCCCCTGCCATGGGCAGGCATACCTTTCATCAGGTTGCTCAGAGCCCCTTCCAAATTGCTCTTGAACACTGCCAGGGATGGGGTATCCACAACTGACTGATGGTCTATACTCTGTCACTCACACCTTTGGCAAGCCAAGAACAAAAAAAGATCTAGTAAACCCCAGAGATTAATAAATGCTACAGTGCTCTTAGCAGCACTGGCTTACCACAGACAAGGAAGAACTCTTCAGGTCCTGATTATAGTGCTATTGACTATTGAATTTAGGTTATGGGAGTCTGGTCCAAGTGCCAGTCACCTAAAAGTTCTGCCAAACTCACGGGTGGTGAAGCAGCCAAAACTGAGCAGCAGCATCACTTCTCTGGTTTATGGAGCCATCTGTGATGGAGGTGGGCTTGTCAGCAGAGGAATAATATTCTTGTTGGATTTTCTTTGTTTTTTTTTTTTTTCCTTCCAAATCAAAACTGAAATATTTGTCCAATGTAAATTTCAAAACAAGATGCTACTATAGGCTTTCTCACCTTATGGAGAGGCTGTGATGACAAATTAATCCCATTGCTTCTGGCACCATTGGAAGGCTCATCTACAGTCTCTCTTACTAATGAATGAGAAGCCATGCACCTTAGTATTTGATGCAGTGGAGAAAAAATTTGCAGTGGAACTTCTACATATGAAAACTGCAATTAATGTGTTCTGCAATTTAGTAGAATAAGATTGTGTGATGGATGTAATTATTTGTATTCACAGCTTTGTGGATGTGAAATTCAGCAGGAAGCATTTTAATGCAATGGGACGTAACACAGAGCTAATTCAGAAAGATTTTTTCATTAAATTCTTGCAGTGAATCATTATAACTTTTCCTGAGACGCAGCCCAACAGCTAAATTCTTGGTGCATGGAGTGTTAGTTGTAGGGCATCCCTGAAATGTAAGAGAAAATTACTTCCCGTAAGTTCTTATTAAATGAATGCTCTTTGTCATTATCCTAAATTGTTCCAGAAAACTCTTGTTTCCAAAACAGAGTGTATATTTCTAATAACATCTGAAGCTGATACACATTTCCATCTACATTTTCTTCTCCTATCCACTTTCTGGGTTAACTGAAGTGAACAGGAAGAAAACAAAATTGTTACATGATGTTCTGTCAAGGTCAGTTTCCAGCTAGATTTCAGGCTCCTTGCTCAGTGCTGCCACAAATCACACTTACTATCTCCAATATTATTAAATCAAATTACTTACGGGTGAGATACAGTAACATCAGTAAACAAACAGAACTCATCCTATTATTCATGGGGCAAGAGAGACTTTTGGTTAGGTTCCAGTTATTGATTTTATTTTTAAATACAAGCAAGTACCAATGTTTCTCTTTAATCAAGGGAAATGGTTTTAGGAGTGCAAGACTTCCTGTGGGTATTTTTGAAAGCCACATATTCCAGCTGTACAGTATTAGAGAGCTGTAGAATGGTTTTGTGTGAATGTGGTGTTGCTTGTTCTGAGCTAAGTTCTCTTCCAATTTATACAGTATTCCAACTACACAATTAAGTTTTGTTTTTTAATGCTCCTCATTAATCTTGATAAGCTTACACAGTGGAAAAATCTGTAGTGAGAAGCGGCAGATTTTGAAGTATACTGATATGTCTTTAGTATCTCACATACTTCTGAAATCTAAGATGAATATCTCTGTTGAAATGTGAGGCCCAAATTTCANGATTTATAGTAATACTTTATCGATATCCCTGGAAGAAGTCAGTTACTGTACAACTTGCTTACTAAGAACTATTCTAATGACTTTTAACATGTTTTAACCTTAACTGGACACCTTTATTTATTTATTTTTTTAAGACTGAGGATTAAAAACTTTGTTCAGGTGTATTTTTACTGGGAGACTGATCCTGAGGGATGACTCACAGCTGCTCATGGAAAATGGACTTAAGCCCATGGATGGTTACTACTGCACA
>VYZR01109727.1:8772-36053 GCA_013400675.1 Oxylabes madagascariensis | reverse complement strand
ATTTATGCTCAGGAAAAGTTGTGTATTACAACAGGATATTAAATACCAGTTGCCTTGGTGAAATGCCAGCAGTAGGTCAGGAAATCGAGGCTGTGTTTTACACGTGTTTTAAAATATGTAATCATTTTTACAGCTGTTTTATAGGGTTACAGATGAAAATGCAAAAAACAGTGAACTTTTTCTTGTGGGAATGATTTGTTACACGAGCCGACATTACTGTGCCTTTGCCTTTCACACCAAGAGCTGCAAATGGGTGCTGTTTGATGATGCTAATGTAAAAGAGGTAAGTATTGGCTTTACTCCTACCAAATTTTGGGGTCTTTTCTGGAGAGTGTTCTTCTGACACTAGTGTTGAAGTAAGCCAGACAACTCTTTTATTTTAACAAACATTCAGTGTTGTAAGTAATTTTTTAAAAATGACCTTTAGAATTGATTTTACTGCTTTATGGTTGTGCCCTACAAGTGCTGAATATTTCAGATGGTTCTTGCACTTGTCTGTTGTTGAATTTGTACTTCTTTTAATGAAAAGGAAGATATTGGCAGCTGTATCCATAGGGATGATGTTCTGATTTTTAGCCCATACAATACTAGTTCTATCTTTTTGCTGCAATTTATGTAAAGCACAGTGCTAAAATGTTGTATCTTCATGTACATTTGGAATTAGACATTTGGTGTCTCTTGCTTAATGAATTACTCCTTCCATATTTGAGTTCAGTACTGTTGATAAGGTTTTGGGTTTTTGTTTTGCTGATTTTTTCTTAGATTGGAACAAAATGGAAAGACGTGGTGTCCAGGTGCATTCGGTGTCACTTCCAGCCATTGCTGCTATTTTATGCTAACCCAGATGGCACGGCTGTGTCTCCAGAAGATGCACCAAAGCAGATTATTCACTGGTCTCAATGCAAGGCAGCAGGCGGAAATGGGGAAGACCTTGGTAATTAGATGTATCTTATTTTTTTTAATAGCAGTATCAGCTGTATTTCTGAAATGGGGATTATAAAGGAGAAAAAATGGATTGGCTGCTTTGTTCTGAAATACTTTTATCAATCATTATCTAAAGAGTCTCAAAAGAAAAGAGATTAGTGTGTATACTCAGTATCAGACCTGTTAATAAGGGGATGCAAATTTAGACTAATGGGAAAAGGAATCCAATCTTTTGGTTCTGTAATTTGTACTGCTGTCTCAGGTTGGCTTTTTAATTTAATGCTAAGCATAACTTACAAGGAGCTTAAATAAAAGGCAAATTGAATTTGACATGCCATTCTTCACATCATGTATGGCAATAGAACATAGATTACTTCAGGGAGCAAAGAATTGAGGACCCTGTTTCACTGCCGGCTACTACTATAAATACGGCAGTATATAAAATATTACAGAACCTTATTGCCTAGTATATTGAAATGTAATGTGGTTTTTGGTGATGTTTCTCTTCTGGCTTTTTAATCCACAATTAAAAAGTTTTTTTCTTTTTTTTTTTTTTTTTTTTTCAATTTAGACATTGGAAATTTAAATTAGGAAGCCTTTTATTTCTAAAGATAAATATGTTGTTTGACAGGATTTGAAAAGCATTCTGCTGCTAAATCAGACCATGTGAAAGAGAATGGAATTGGGGAATCTACTAATCAAAGGAGTAATAAAAAAATTCAGCCAGATAATCCAGTATTCAGTAGAAGCCACATTCAAGCAAGTGGTGGTAGAGGTCCAGGTATGTACTCCCTGCTTCCCCCCCAGAAAAACCAAACCAGATAGGTCTTATTATGAAATATTTCAGTTGATAGCATTTCAGGTGGGTTCTAACCTCAGAACTATTTATAAGGGAAAAAATTCCATCATTGACTCAGTTGTTATTCAAAGATTTATTTGATGTTTAAGTAATATCTGATTATCTGCCATGGAATGTTAACTTTTCCAGAGAGAGCTGTGAATGCACAATATTTAATACCCTTGTTATTCTTTAACTAAAGTGGCTCTTGAGGCCCTGTTCTATTTCTCAAACACTATCAAGCTTTCCTGTGATGTTGCTAATTAAAAGGCACATTAGTGACTTGAGGCTGAGGTGTGGCTCTGTGGAACACTGGCTTCTTGAGGAACACTTTTGCCCAGCAATACTGTGATATCAGCGTTATTTGTAGTCCTGTATGTTAATGGACTTGATCTTACGGTTGGAAAGAAATCTCACATTCTTAATCTGTGTTAAATAATTCATTAGTCAGTTTAAGTAGTCCTAACAGTAAAAAGGAAGTCTATCTGTCCATAAATATGTTTGTGTGTTTTGATGATGAATTACTTTGAAGTAATGATGTTTGACAAGAAGTATTTTTTGCAGCCAAGTTAGGATACACCGAACAAAAGGACAGGCTAAAGGACTTATCTAGAGAGTGTGCCCAGAAAGCTGCTGACATGAAAAACTTCACATCTTTACGGAAAGATGTGGACAGAGGACCAAGGAAAGAGTCTGGAAGACAAAGAGGTACATTTTAAAAATATAACCAGAGAATCAATGGATTAAATAATTTTTTGCATCAATGCTGTTTGTGCAGGTTTTTTCTTCTCCTTTTAAGAGACCACTGTAAGATTAGGTTTTCCCAGTTTTCAGTATTCTGAAATAAATACTGGATTTGTAGAGATACTGTAGGAAACATTAAACAATATCAATTAAATGACTGCTTCCACCGTGGAAGTGTTCAAGGCCAGGTTGGATGGTGCTCTGAGCAACCTGATCTGGTGGAAGGTGTCCCTGTCTGTGGCAGGGCAGCTGGAACTTTGATGATCATTAAAGTCCATTCTGAAACAAGTCATTCTGTGAACTATTAAAGAGAACTGTAATGGAACTTTGTTTCCTTTTTGTTCTTGTAAGACTTGATTGGGGAGGACCGTTCCAGTGCGAAGTCAGGGTCTCCTCCAGCTGGAAATGGCCTGAGGCACTGCGCGGATCAGCGGATCTACGGCAGCCAGGGAAGGGGCCCGTACAAGCACGACAACCAAGCACCTCACCAGGCAAAGCTTTCTGCACATGTGCTTGGATCAAACAAAACAGAACCTTTTCCTGCTGGGGAGAAACCAGTGATAAGGACGCGGACCAATGGCATTGCTGGCTACGACACGGACAACAGTCAAGACTCCAGGGACAAAGGAAGTAGCAGGAGCAGGAGCAAAGGTTGGAAACCAATGAGAGAGACCCTGAATGTAGACAGCATTTTCAGTGAGACTGAGAAAAAACAGCACAGCCCAAAGCACAAAGCAAACCTGAGCAGTAAATCTAAGCACGAAAAGGAGCGGAGCTTTAACCACTGGCCAAAGGAGAACCAAATGCAGAAGGGTTTAATGACTATATACGAAGATGAGACAAAACAGGATACAGGAAGTCGAAGTTCACTGGATTCTGAGGGAAAAGGGAATGCTGAAAAAAGCAAAGGATTTACAGAGAGAAAAATCCACGGTGATAACTGGCAAATTCAGAGGACAGAATCTGGGTATGAAAGCAGTGACCATATCAGCAATGGATCTGCAAATCCAGACTCCCCCGTTATTGAAGGAACCAATGCAGCCGATGCCAAGAATGTGAAGGAAAGTGCTTCCTGCAGGTAATGCTAGTGCTTCTGTAGCTTGCATAGTTTGTATTTATGGAAAAATAACCTGTTCTAACGTTTGTGTTCTTCAAAACCACCCAGGAAAACATGCTTTGAAACTTGCCCGAAGTCAGGTATGTGGAAAGCTAAAGTGTATCTAGAAATAAGGGTGTGGGCAGTTAAGTGTTCAATTTACCTTCACTCTGGTTCTCTTTGGGAGGCACTGAGCCAGAACTGCTGAGCCCTGCTGAGGGGCAGGGTGTGTTCATTTGTAGTAATTGCTACACTTCTTTACTTACAAGATTTTTAGACTATGTGTAACTTTCCACCTGTAATGGAATAATACAGCGTCCATATTAATCACACCTGTAACACTGGTACAGGCCCTGACAAGGAGATGGGGATGGCAGTAGGTCAATCTTGGGTGCTGTTACCAGTCATAGGGCAGAATTTCAGTTTTCTAGATCACCTCAGATACATATTGATCATTTGGAAATTCATTGAACTGCCTGAAATAAAGCTTTGCTGAAAAGTGTAAAGTTACTAAAATCGGTTGGACTTTATGATCTGAAGAGGTCCATTCCAACTTAAATTTATGTGATGCTTGAAATAGAAAGTTAAAAGTTTTACACATGCAGTTTTCAATATTGTGTATCACAAAATGTGCGTGGAATGTAAATCCTTCTAAAACCCATTCATTCTTCTTTAAAATCTTGTTTGTGTCCATAAAATGGAAGAGTACAGTTGGGAGCCTAAGCCTTGTCTCTTTGATAGATCTAATTTGCTAGATTCAAGCAAATTTTCAGACATCTATTTTCATGGCAACTTATTTCACAGGAAAAGAGAATGGCAAATACCAGGACAGGAAAGAGCCTTGACCTTTCTCCCCTTTGTCCCACTCTTTCCCTCCCACCAAACTGTACAAAATCCCACTATGCAAAAACCTGACAGGCTTTTATTGGTTAATGACATAATTATGTATAAAGTTACTCCAACTCATGGTTGTATTTTCAGTGTTTGATGGTTGCCTCAAACAGTGATTTTGCACAGTTGAGACTGTCTCATTTTTAAGCATGCCCAAGAGGCAATGGGGTACTCAAATGTGTCATTTTGTGAGAGAGAATGTGATAAATTTCAAACAGTGTAGTTCATTAAGAAGCTGCTTGCATTTTTGTTTAAACATTTTTCAAATAAAGAAAGAAACATACTTTATCAAAATACAACTGACTTCCAGGGACTTCCAGAAGTGCTTTATATGACTGGTAATTTCAATTGGCTGGCAATACCTACTAGTTCCCTGTTAACCTTTCAGACTCTGTCTCATAACTCCCCAAAAATACAAATTAATTACATGAAAGTTCTTTTAGAAAGTGGAAACAATTACTCTTTTGTTTTTAACTCTGTTCTTCATGTTTCTTTCAGTATTTGTCTTGTTTTCCTGTCCTTTCAATAACAGGTTTTTAATTGAACTTTTGCCTCTGTGTATGTTCTTCCCTGCCTTACTCTTGTAGAAGGCAGAAATTGGCAGGGTGTTTGTCAGCTCCCTATCTGGATTAGTAATGCATGTTTTCTGCTTATCTAAACCAGCAAAATTTAGTAAATCCTCTGATAACTCTTTTTTCTCTCCTTTTGGGTTTGTAGCTGTGATTTTCCAGTTTTATTCCAGTTTGAGGGGAAAAAAATTAAATGAAAATCCCTATGAATGACATACCAAGTGGCAATCACAACTTAGAATAATATTTGTTATCAAAACAATGAATTAATGAATAGCAAATTATCAGATTAGGAAAATGGACAAGATGGAATGTTGGTTAACAGGTTACACTTACTTAAGATAATGATACCTACAAATAAATTGGATTAGATGACCAGTGGTGTCTGTTCAACAGTTTCAGTGCTGTGATCACATATATGCTTCTTTTACAGTGAACAGAACTTGCCAACCAAAAAAGCTGACAGTGTGGTACATTCAGTACCCCAGCAGAACAGAAGCTTCCGTGGTAAGAATCCATATGAAAAATTAAATTTTCAAAAACTATTGTAGATATACCAGAATTCCTCTTCCCCCCAGCCCCAAAACCCAAAAAACCCTAACAGAGATGACGTGGTATTTTGGGTCACTCGCTCCCTGTGGTTTCCCCAAAAGCTTTTCTAGGAGATTTTTTGGTGGATACTAAGCAAGGCTTTTTTTTTTTTTTTTAATGTCTGGGTGGACTGTGGCACCATTTGTTTTCCTCCTAGATATGAAGCCATATCAGGAAGAAACACTTGTAATAAGGAAATCTACTTCCTTTTACATACTAATATGTCTGCTGGGTTTTTATAAAGTTGATAAATGCCTTGGCATATAAATATTATAGGTCAGCCTGAGGCCAGCCAAAATCATTATCTGCTGTTGCTGAAACAATGGGAGGGTGCTTGTACAAAAAGGGGCAATAAATATTAGGCCACTTCCTCAGGAAGCATTTGATTTTTATAGATATCATACTTCTTTTCAAATAATGTATAGTATAGTTTCTCCTAGGACTTATAGTGGGGGTATTGCCATACCACTTATACCTTTTCTGTCCTTACTCTAATTTGGTGCAGAAAGAGAACTACTTTGATGTTTGCTTATTTTGTAACACAGACAAACAAACAAAACAAACGAAAAAAACCAACCCCCAAACAAAAACACACAAAAAAACCAAACCAAAAATGAGTAGCATGGAATGCAAAGAACTGGTTTGGCATGAGATTTATTCTGCTTTAGTTCTGTACTATACCATTCTTATCAAACACAGTTGGAAAGGGAGGCAAACACCAGTGAAAAATACTTAAAATACTCTTTAGGCATGAAAAATGAGTGGGTTAAAGCAATGGACTCTTCTTTGGAAAGAGTACTTTAAAATACTTAAAGTTTTCAACATGCATCCTATATTTTCTTTAAAAAGTGTAGTGATTCCACATGATCCTCCAAGATACCATAGAAAAATTGATGATAGGATCCCACCTATTCAGTTGTTCTAATTCAGTAACTAATTATTAAATAGCTTCTTGTAAAAAATGCATGTATTTAGCTCCCTTTTGGAAAATAATACTTCTAATGGAAGTGATCAATGGACCAAAAAGATATCTGAAGAATTTGATAATTTTACATGTACATGGAGTTAAAGATTTGTCTGGACTCAGTTTTTGGGTTGTCAAAAAGTGTGTCTCAGGACACCTTTAGCAAGGACAACAGCAGTCATTTACAGGTATCAGTTGTATTCCCTTGTGTTCCATCTCTGAATACTATGAACGAGACATGGATTGGTAGGTAAATACCAGACAGACTCCCAGAAAACAGGACTTTAAAAAACAAATGCTCAGTCCTTTTTGAGAGAGGAATGGAATGTAAGAAATCTTTGTTAGGCTCTCATGGCAACTCCAAAAAAATATGTCTGAGTGTTTTTTTTTTGTGTGGAAAACTTCTTATGGAAATAATGTTGGACTTCTAATTATGCCCACCATTTGTATAACTGTGCTTTACTAGCTCCTTGTTCTTTACTGGAGCTGAATGAGGCTACTGTTCAGCACTTGAAGAATTCTGTCCCTGACTTACAAAAATAAACTTATTGTCAGGACATTATAAAGATAGAAACACTGGATCACACAGTGATTGGGAGAGCAAATGGCTGCTCCTTTCATGGGCAGTAAGCAGTGGATAACTGTAGTACTGAAGCAAAGGTCCCACAAAGCCAATCGCAAAATTGTGTGGTCAAATTTTGGCAGGAAAACATAAATATTGAGTAAGCAGATGTAGTATCCATGATTAATATTAATCATTTTGTGTTTCTGAAGCTTGAACTTGATAAGCTGAGGAGGCAAAATTTTTTTGAATATAAAGAACTTGAGACATGAGCAGTGTGGCGGCATAATTTCCAACCTCATGTTCTGCAAGTTAAAGAAAGATGACTAATTTTGATGGTTTTCCCATTGTTTTTTAATGTTTCTCCCATTGTTCAGTTCAATAGCATGAGGCAAGCTGAAATCTAGAATTGTTCTGAAGATCTGGTTAGTGTGTGAAGAAGAATCCAAATTGCCTTTGCTTATGTGTCACTTCAGAAAACCCCACAAACTAACCATAACTCTGAAAAAGACAGCTCATATGCTTAGGAAAACTGCACATTTATAGTAGTAATTTAAAACATGCAACTGCTCTTAAGGAAATCCAGTTCTTACCTTTATGGTGCAATCAATGTACATTAATGCCAAGTTTAAAGAAATGAGTAGAGAATTAAAGCTTGTAGCTAGCTACCTAGTTTACTTACCATGAAAGAGAAACAAACAAATGCTTTACTGGAGTGTCTTTAAATGATAAAATAAAGATACCTATGAAAGGTTTTGTAACTGAATGTTGCTCCAAAAGTAAAGTTTCTAGAATATTTTTTTTTTTTTAAGAAGATTGGTCACTGTATTTCAGAAATAATACTCCATTTTGGACAAGTTATTACATGGTTACTTCCTTGGCTGAGAGGTTGTTGTTATTCCACATTTCCAAAATTTCCAATAAGTTTGCCTGTAATTTCAACTGAATACAGAAAATGCCTGGGCTAAGAGAGAGGAACTTGCTACAGTATTTGTTACAACAAGTATTACTTTGTTGTTGGGTTTTGTATTGACAATTTAGAAAATATTAAAAAAAAAAAATTCAGGAAACGTGCAGCTAAAACCCATAAAGAGGAACTTTAAATGGAGTTGAGTTTTTGTTGGAGGTTATTGTAGGGTTTTTTTAATTTATTTTCTTTTCGGATTTTTTCCCCACAGAAGCTGGACTTTGCAGATTTTTGCACATGTTCTGTCTGTGTAAATGGAAATATGAGAAAAGACCTTGTTGGTCCTACCTGTGGGCTTTGTCCTACCTGTAGAATGGATGTTGATCTCTTGAAAATCTAGATTGACTACACAGATGTGAAGATAAATGTCTGTAAATCTTAAAAGCAGGCCGGTTTTTATGTCAGAACACAATTTCCTTTCATTTATTGCTCAGCTCTTAATGACGCATTGATAAGGATGCCGGGTTCCAGCTGAGCAGGGCTTGTGTGTCCCATACTTAGGCTTGCAGAGAACGTAGAGCCAAAATTCCCAATCGGGCCGGCGTCTGGTTTTAACCGTGCATGGCTGTGCTGTCAGCAGAAGGGAAAATAACACGTCTATTTTTAAGTTGGCTGGAATTCCGCGGGCACAAAGCACCTGGCGCGGCGGGATGTGCCCGAGGGAGCCGCTGGCTGGCCTCTGCTGCCGTCTCCCGGCCGCCTGCGGCACCGCCCTGGGAGCCTGCCACTCCTGTGGGAGCTGGGCTTGTCCCGAAAACCAGCACAGCCCGCCGCGGAACGGAATGTTTCTGTGTCAAATATTACCTCGGTGTTGGTTGGCTCACTGGTATGCAGCTCCGTGGCACACAGGCGGCTTGGAACTCTCAGGTTAATTACTTGTCCTTTGTATGGGCTCATTCAGTAAGAACAGTTTCCCATAAATATTTCTAAGGTTGTGGTATTGTTTATTGTTACATTTTTTATTAAGCTTTAATTTTTTATTTTTTTTTTTTTAATCTCGAGACTTGAGGAAAGCCATATGGGGGCTTTGTCTCTCATGCTGTGTGCTACTTTAGCCTCTGCTATCTGTGTTCTTGGTCAAAGATTTCATGTCTTTAGTCTCACATTACCTAAAGATAGGGCAGATATTGACCCTCAAAATGAGTATCACCAAACAGCAACACTCAGTTTTCAGTTTAGTTCTGCTCTGTTGTTGGGGTTTTGGCTCATATGTTCATGAGTCTAAAGTTCCAAGACTTTAAATACTTAAACTTAGGGAAATAACAAGTGAAATAGGTGTAGCAGTTATGAGTCTAGTCTGTACATAGACAAAATACACCATTATATTAATAATAATAGTGATAAAAATAGGAAGCCATTTCTTTGAGTGGCTTCAGAGCAGGTGACTGATACTAATGGGCTCGGACTGATAATCATGGCACTAGGAAGACTTGGAGTACCTATCTCTAAACAAATAGACTGCTGCTTCTCACTTGCCAAGTGAGCGTTTTATTCTGTATGGTGTTGACACAAATACTTCAATGTTTCCTTTATTTCCTGCTCACTAGGAGCTGCCTTGTTCAAAACTTGTGTATTTTCAGGGAATGATTCTTTGCCTGGGAATAAAAGGAGATTCTGGAGTGGGAGTGCAGTAGTGCTGGCCCAGGCACTCAGTGCTGTGTGTTTGGGGCACATGGGTGTCCTTTGTCTGCCCAATATCTCTGTGAGCCTTACAGTCTGCTCTAGGGTTTGAGTTGTTAAAACCCACCAACAACAGAACAACCTCAACCACCCCCAATCTCTACAGTAGTCGTTCCATTTAATTATTGTAATACAAAATGAATTTTTAGAAGTCATAGCTCTTACTTTGTAATTTAAATGACTTCGGACATTTGAATAAACACCCTTTTAAGAACAGCTTCCTTTGAAAATGTGCTTTTAGCCAGATTAAATATTAAGGTGATCTTGAAAATGTCTACAGGACTTCAAAATTGTGATAATGACATGTTTTCTGGTAAGAAGAAAACACAGAAAATTTCCTCCAGATTCCAAGATCTGACCTTCTGGGACAGATTATCTTCATAATGGCTTTTTTGATTAATCTCAGATCTTGAAAGAGATTGTCCTGTTGTATTTTGTTTGTTTCTGTAATCTCTGAGGAATCACAAAGAAGGAATTGGATTGTATATCTGTTAATTCTGAAATATTTTCTTTTCCAGCCCCAGATTTGAGGAAAGATCAGATCAATTCTGAACTTAACTACAGACCTCATCCTCATATTGGTTTCCCAACAGAATTACATTTGCAGGTGCCCAGCCCTCCAGTAAAGAGGTAACCAGTACTGGCATATTCCTCTGCAATAGTTTAAAAAATACTGATTTCTGTTATGTTACAATGATCAATATTAAGTACTGACAAGTTAAGGCACTCAATATTTTTGACAGGCAATTCCTTTTGAGTCTTGCATGATTAATGGGTCTAAATTCTCTCTGTCTTTAATTTTGATGCTGACAATGTCACCAAATATCTTAGATGGTTTGAAACCATCTCACCAGAAACAGAGAGATTTAACGTTTTTGTTTGGAATTACATGTTACATGCAGTGATTAACCAATTTGTGGTTAGTGCAGTCACCCCATAAAGCTTTGAAAAATTTGTCTGGAAGGGGGGGAAAGTTAATTTGTGTTTAGAAGCTACTGCTGTATCTTGTTTCTAATATGAACTCTTAAGTGCTCAGTACCTCTTAAAAATCAAGAATCTAAATACAAAATTGTCAATGTCAAGTAGCATCCAGTATTTGAAAAATGGATGTATCAGAGTCACAAGGATGTTTAGAAGAGAGCAGAGGTCATATTTGACGTAGTCCTGAATGCTGAAGGAATTTATCTTACCTTCTTGGGGCACATTTACATTTCAAATGAAAGAAACGCTGAAGTAATTTAATACAACTCGAACTCCAAGGGCTGTATCCTATTGAACAGATCCTAATTCTCTTGTCAGTTTGAATATTTCAGCAGTTTACCAAGGCTGTGTTTGAAAACATCCCTGTTATCTGAGCCTTTTCATATGTTTTTACGGATACTCATGTCCTGCATGGTTTTGTATTTCAGAACTGAAATGCCTGAGAACAGGAAAATTTTCCCATCATCAGCTCTCCAGCCAGTTGTGAAGGAGATTGTGAAGTCAGACAGCAGGAACAAGGCAGATGAGCCAAACTCTTCTGAGTGGCTCCATGCGGACAGGTTTGAGAAGGCGAACGTGCCGCTGTACTGTGCAGACAGCGTGTCCCACCCCTTCCCAGACAATGCCTGTGGTAGGAAACCCATCCACAGCGACTTTCTCCTCCCTGCCCAGCCGCAGTTCCATCACACAAGAAGTGTGTCCCATCACACTCTGGGTCCCAAGTTAGGGCTGGTGCCCTGTGCGCCTCAGAACCTGCCGGAAAGGCCGGCGGTGCCGCCCGCCCCTCCCAGCGAGCACAGCGGGCACCTGCTCCGGAGGGCAGATCCCCTCTGGATACCTGAAGCCGTGTACCAGAACATTCCTCCCCCCTTACCTCCAAAGAAATATGCTCTGAGCACTTTGGCAGGATCAGAGAACAACTCGGTTGCGGATGTAAAATCAACGGACGCATTGCAAAATACTCCTTTAAGGCAAACAGCTGCACCTTCAAAATCTGCATCAGAAGCAAGTGCAGTCCCAGCTGAACAAAGGCTTAAAGAGCCCTTTCCAGGGAACGAAGTGTTTGTTCATAAACCAGATTCTCCACCTTGCTTATCAGTTAATGAGTTCTGGACCGTGTCTGAAAACATGTTGAAGAAAGCATCCCGTCACACAGGACCCAGCCCTGGCTATGTGGATGGGAACGACAGCGTGTCCCTAACCACTTACTTCTCAGTAGACAGCTGCATGACTGACACCTACAGGCTGAAGTACCACCAGAGGCCCAAGCTGTATTTCACAGAGAGTGGAAGCTTCCACAAGGAGAAGCATCCTCCAGCAGCCGGAGTAGATGTGAATGCCACATACCCCGCTGCTCTGGAGCCCAGGCATCCCACCCCCGAGCAGAAGTACAAGGCAAATGCAGAAGGAATCCACTGCAGTCGATAGGTTCTTCAAGAAACGCACACGTGGATCTGACTTTGGCATTTCATGTAGTCAGTAACAGGGCACAACCTCGAATCTGTGTGCGTGTGATAACCAGGTACCCCACTGACTGTACTTGCTTGGGAGTTGTGACTGTTCAAATGAATATGCAAATAGAGGCCAACAGAGGAGAAGAGGTGCTAATCTTGTGGTTCTTAGATTTGTTACTCTAGTTGCCTTAATGCTTACCTCTGTTACTCAGCTTGTATTCTTCAGTTTGTATTCCATGTGGTCCCTTGGGGTGTGCACACCTTGCACCAGCGGGATCGGCTGGGTGTTACTAATTCTGTAAGATCTGGTTAGCTGCAGTGTAAGAAGTGTTTCCTTCAGACTGTGATCACTCTGTTCTTAGACTAACAAAAGGGATAAGCGTGCTACTACAACTAATGCAGTACCTGTAGTCATAACAGAGCAGTATTTGTCCTCAGAGGTAGCAGGAGGTGACATGGTTTTTTCAACTCATGTCTCTCAGAGTCTGTGCTTTCACAAACCTTCAAGTGTCTTTAATGCAAGTTTACCCATAGGATTTATTTTTTATTTGAAAAGCCTTAATAATATTACTTTAAAAACCATCTTGTTTTGCAAGTGTTAAATGAGACTTTCAAAGGAATTGAAATAAACTGCAGTAATACTTTCCTATTAATACCCCTGCTCTGTTAGTGTACATTTTTAAACACATGTATCAGATTTGTTCACCCTTTAAGCTGTATACTTATTAAATTTAATTTCCTAAGTTCCAAACCAGTATAACAATAGGATGCTAATTTTAAATACAGTTATGCAACTATGAAAGATTAATTTTGTAACATTTTAGAAGTAAGTCCTACTTACGTTCAGTTCTGACTTATTCTACAATTGCATGCAAAGTCAATGCTGCTATTTATTAAACTCCCCCTTTTTTTTTCCAGCTTGACATTTTGATTCATGGGGATCACACTTTTTTTTTTAATTTATTTTTTTTAAATTTTTTTTTACTAATGTGTTTTCCCATTTGGAACAGTCCTACACATGGATATGGTCTGCAGTAGCAGATCAGGCTGAATGTGCAGCCAGACAGGTGGCTAAGGGGGCAGTGGAAGAAGAGGTTCCTCTTTCTCTGCTCTCTCATTCTGTCTCCAGTTTTGGCAGCTCTGGAATTTACCTTGTCTTTTGTTAACCTGACTTATCTCAGTGACAAGGAGGAAGGTTTATTTGGCTTTTATTTGGTGAGTTAAATCAGTGCACAGAACCATCTAGCGCGTGCTGAGGCAGCGTCAGCAAAGCCTGACACAATCCAAAAAGGCAAAATTTTTCCATTATTCACATTAGAGTGTTAACTTGGGGTGCTGCTGATTACACCTAAACATCAATGCCTTTTATTATGAAAATAATGCAAGAAGGTTAAATATGCATAATAAACACTCTTACTTGTACTGTTAGTCAGGAAGGCTTTTTTTCATGTTCAAAACCTTATGTATGTGTTTCCAGTGCTTCATCCAAACGATGGCAATTGTTTAGCACAATCATCCAAATGTTGAATTAAACATTTAAACAGTAGTTTTGGTTGTTCTGTGGCAAGGTCAGGGCTTTTTTTCTTTTAAATAACATGTACCTTACAGTAGAACTGGAACATTATATATATGCAACAAACCAGGTATCTCAGATTAACTTTCTTTCTACCTTCTTGATCAAAATTCGTTGTAGCACTTGGGAAAAAAAATGAATTCTAGAATTTATAGTGAAAATAGTATGCATGTTTCTGTATGGCTGCTAGTAAACAGCAACTTAAACAATGATCCTTTTGTAAGAAAATCAGTTGAATACAGAAGAACACTAAAAATGTAAGAATTTGGGTGATTCCTATTGTAATATTTTTAAGAGAGATTTCAGAACCTGTAAATTAAACTTTTCTAGTTCATCTAGCCATGTTACATAATATACATAGCCAGTTAAGTACAAATGTCCTCTAATACCTGTGTAAAAACAAAGATTATTGAAATTTGTAAATAATGTATAATTTGTAAAATGTTTTGCAAAAAACAAAAAAACCCTTGTATTTGAAATGACAGTATTTTTATGTATGGATAGCCTAGCAACAACTGTGAATGATGTTAGAACACTTATTTTTAAACACGCATAACAATGTTGATACTTCTGTACCACAAGCAATAAGAATGCCTCCTACTGATACCAATGAACTCTGCTCCCAGTAAGCACAACTGGTAAACTACTCTCTAAAATAGCTGCAGCAACTTTGGTGTACTTCAGTCTCCTGGTTTAGCTTGGAACAATCTTACCAGACAGCTTCCTCTGTGACCCACATTTACCAGGTATTTCATGATTAAACAGACTGCTAATCAAGGCACCTTCGTTTTTATATTTGACACTGCACTCCATGTATGTATGTACGTAATATTGGTAACTAATATGTGATAACTCATTTTAACTTACCTAGGGTGCCTATTTATTTTTTTATAAATGTCCCCCTCCAGCTATAGATTTGTATAAGAGCCTAGACAATTTTGTATCAGTAAAGATATTAACAAGTCTTGTAATTAATATATTTTTCAGTCTTTAGAATTATTTACTTGCAAAGTTCTACTTGTTCAAAATATCAAGATAAAAATTTAAACTCTTTGGTGTCTGTTCTTTTTGTGTTCCACGTTTAAAAAAAAAACAAACACGTTGGCTTTCCAGAACTACATTTTTAACGTGACAGATAATGCTGCTACTGATGGTTGAAAGTTTTTGTGGAGATGGGGGTTTGGTTACCTTTTCTGAACAGTAAAATTCATCTTCTGAAGTATTTGTTCATAAAGCTATTCAACAGATTAAACTTTTTAAATAGGTATGAAATGGATAAAGCCATTTTTATACCATAATCCCACAGACTTGGTGACAAGTGATTGACAGATACATAAGCTACCTTACTGTCTTCACTAAGGATAAGCAAAATTTGCATGGAGTTCCATGTATGTAGGAGCTCCATGTGCCTGTGGCATAGCTGGAGCCCAGTGCAGCACAAGCCTGCACCTTGTTAGCTCTTAGGTTTTCTGAGATAAGCAAAAGCTTTAATGTCAGATCTGGCTGAAGGAGAAAACTAAATTAGTGGAAGATACCTTGATATTCAACTTTCTAACCCTTAATAGCCTTTAAATCTCACCTGTCTTCCTTATCAAAAAAGAAATGGAGCAACATTACAGTCCCTTCCTCATAGGTTGTTCCCTGGGGCTTTCGCTTGTGCTATTCATGCCAGATGGGGATAAGAAAAGGTAGTGAACATAGAGAACTCGTCTCTTTAATGGCCTCATTTGAAAAACTGGAACCCCCATTCTGGTGTTTGGAGAATGCAACCACAGTTCAGGGCTCCTGTGCACCTTTAGTCAAGATCCATAACCAATGATCTCACAGGTACCAGCAGCCACGATGATAAATGCCAGCAGGGCACAGCATCTCTGTTCTTATAGCACAGGTCTGACACAGGAAACAAACCACTGCTCCTAGCACTATTGTCTTAACAATTGGACAAAAATAAAAGGAAAGAGCATCTGTCTATTTTTTGCATCCCAAATCCTATCTAACCTTATCCTGGCCCATCTTCATTTATGGTGTGGGAAGACAACTGTACCACTCTGCACTTCGAAGTCTTTGCAAACTAGTTATTTTGTTATATGTACTCCTGGAAAAAACAACAACCAAGCATGGATCATACTTCTCAGAATTAGAAATTAGTATTCCCAAGGGAAAAATGCTAAAGAAAACTGAACCCCCTTCATCCATAGCTTGAAAACTGTCTTCCCCCAAACCTGTCCCGCAAAAAGCTCACTCCATGTGCTCACCTTCTTTTCTTTCATTTAGACTGCAAGGGACTCCTGCCTTTAACACAGGTTTGAAAGTCTCCCTCTCGTGAGACACAGGAAATTGATGTTGAAACCTTTTAATTACCTGTCACTGTTTACTTGTAGCCATCCATGGACGGTGAGGAAGAGGGATCTTTATGTGTCATCTGCCAGTGACTCAAGGCTGCTCTTGTCAGCTCCTCCTTCACAGTTTCTAGCAGGGAAATCAGAATCTGATTTATTTTAATCAGTAAGTGAGGACAGGACACTGCTGCTGGCTTAAACACTGGCATGTTTATATATGAATATATTTCTGTCTATAAATACCGAGCCTGAGAGGGCTCAGTAACTGCCGAAGGTAAAGGAAGAAAAAACAGAGGACGGCATAATAGAAAACCAACCAGCATCAACCCATCAGGATTCACTTTTTGGAAGCAGAACACCTGGCTAAGCTTCATCTGTTGGGTCTGAGTTACAACTTCAGTGTACGCAAGAGCTGGGTTTTATTCTCAGCCACTCTGCAGGGTGTCCTTTCAGTGGATTTTATTCAGACACTGCATACTTCCATTTCTGCACAACAAACCTTGAGGTACTGATCACAAAAGCACGGTCAGTCTGTCGTACATGACCTTTAAGGCACGGTTTAGGACACATGAACAGGACACAGGTAAAACCTGAACAGTAGCACTTGTGACACGCAGAGCTCTATCACGATACGGTATAAAAATGTGCCTCCTCCACCGAGACTCAAGCCGGGTCGTGTTCCCAGCTGCTTATCCCGCGCAAATGGTCCTCCTCTTCCACCGCCTGTGTTCATAAGGTGCGAAATAGGTGAGAATTCCCTTGGTGGCAATGGCCCTACAGGGAACAGAAAAGGTCTGGTTATGTTCGTAGTGCTGCACAGCCCTTCGGAAATACTGACATGTAAGGAGCATCAGTCACACGCCTCCTGAACGAAGAGCGGATAATAAATCTCGCAAACAAATAAACAAAGTTGGGGGTGGTTTGGAATTAGTTTCCAGTTTCCTGAGAGGCATTTATGCTCCCGAGGCCTTCTGAGGCGGGGCTGTGGGAACGCCAAGTCTGCTCCCAGGGGGCCCGCTCCCGAAGCGGACCCTTCCCTTCACGGGGCACAGCCCGTCGGGGCTCACCGACCGACAGACCGACCGAACACCGCTCCTCACCTGGGCCGCGCCCTCAGGGCAGCAGGTAGATAAGCAGGAAAAGCGCCAGGTCGAAGAGGATAAAGAGCCACAGGTCCAGCCAGTAGGACTGTCCCGAGAGGGATCGTGACAGCCCCTGCCCACCATCGTCCTGCTCCCGCTCCTGCCGGTCCTGCTCCCGCGGCCGCCGCCGCGCCTTTTACTCCATCTCCTCGGAAGGAAGGGACGGAAGCGCCACGGCCTCACCGCGCAGGCGCAGCGGCTCTTCCGGGTGCGGCGCCAATGAGAATGGAGCGCACGTACCGCGGCCACGCCCCCGGGATCACGTGCGGCGGACCCGCCCCTCCCGCCTGAGCGAAAGCTCCGCCCCTCCCGCCTCAGGCACTGCTCCGCCCTTCCAGCTTCAGGCAGAGCTCCACCATTCCCGCCTCGGCACTGCTCCGCCCTTCCAGCTTCAGGCAGAGCTCCACCATTCCCGCCTCAGGCACTGCTCCGCCCTTCCAGCTTCAGGCAGAGCTCCACCATTCCCGCCTAGGCACTTGCTCCCCCTCTCCAGCTTCAGGCAGAGCTCCGCCCTTCCCGCCTCAGGCAAAGTTGCCCTATTCCCGACTCAGGCACCGCCTTGAAGGGCGGGCTCTTGCGGTATCCACGTTGGACGTGGAGATTACTCCTGCTAGTCCCTCTGTTGTTGAGAAAAGTGATGCTTGGGGTGGCTTCCCCAGTGCTGACATTCCTTCCTGTGTGCTGGCTGCTGCTCCCTGCCAGGTGAGATGCGGACCCTGGGGAAGAGCAGGCGGTCAACCCCGTCAGACCGTGCTGGTCTTGTCCTGCCACCTGTTCTGGAGCTTGTGTGGAAATAAACATTGACGAATTCATGCCGAGGCTGTTTCTTGGAGAGCAGATGATGCCCTGAGAAAAACTAGAAGACCTTTTGGGAAATCCTGTTGTGGAGAGGTTTAGGAAAATGAAAATTGTTTTAAGATACACTCCTCTCCTTGAAGGTTAGTTGGAGCTTGTGCACGGAACAAACGTGGGAAAGTTCATGCAGATAGTGTACTCTGTTGCGCTTCATTTGCACAACACAGCTGCGGGAGTAAATAAAAATAAATGAAGTGGCACAACCTGATGTAGTGTGTGACTCACAGCTGGGATGTGCCCCCCTCAGTCCTTCCAGTTTATTCCGTATTGAAATCAGAGCGATTATTTTCGTGTCCAGAAGAATGACCAGAAACCCAGGAGTGTGTGAAACAAAACCTTTCTCTTGGTAGCTCTTATCCCTTTTTAGCCTCAATATTAGGAGATATTAAGAGATTTGGTTAAGGGATAAGGGAGATTGCAAGCAGGTGCTTCTGAACAGAGCTTACTTTTCTTAAACAAGCACTTAAGTGTAGCAGTTTTCCTTTATAAGTTCTGTCAATAGAAGTAAGGATGAATTTGTCTTTATATAGCAAGCATTGGTTAAGTATGTGAAGTAGATGAAGTATGTCAGAGATTTGGGGCAAAACAATGCAGTACTTCCCTCTTAAGCCTCGTCCCCATCTGTATTACCTCGTTTATTTTTGATTTTCCTAGCATTTTGCCCAGTATTAAATACCCAGAGAAACTGTTTCTCAGTATAAATACCTTTGTAAGGAAACTAAGTTTCCATTTGAGAGCTTGTGCAAAAAATACTGAAGTTCTGCTTACGCAAAATAGTTTCTGCAGCCTTTTGTATCGTGACGCTTTGGTGGGACTTGATACAAAAGACATTTTAGCATTTGGTAATGGGAGTTTGCTCATTCAAAGCAAAACAGTAACATAAAGAACTAGCCCATGTTTTCAGCAGGGTTGGGTAACTGCACCTGGGGAGGTGTTGTGAGGGGATGGAAAGAGAAAAACAACAACACAGAGGATGTGTAGAAAATGGTCTTTTATTGTTTCTTCATTCTGGTGCAGTTGTGTGTGAAGTGTTTAGCCCCTTTTGAAGAATCTCTTGGACTCAACTCCTTCATATACATAGGTCTGTTAAAAAAATTAGGAAGGAAAATCTGTGGCTGGAATTGCAAAGTTTCATTTCCCAGATACGCTTCAGAGAGTTTTAAAATTTTTATAGGTGACTGAGAATTTTAACTAAAGATAAATGAAGTTATTTGGCTTAAAGAAAATAGTTTTGACTTTTAGAAAAGCTCTTAAAACTTTTTCTGTTCATTCTATGGCAAAATTGTGTAAATCCCTTCTTAACTCACCTGAACGAGTTCATCACCCACGATTTCTCTGGTTGCTTTAAGTACTTTTCCGTTGTCTTTTCTGGTAAATGCAGCCACCAGTTTGTTTCCTTCCAGGGTCCAAGCACCCTGTGGTGGGAAAAAACCCCAAATATTTTGCAACAGTTACAGACACTGATTTGGTTTAAAGGCTGTAGAATAGATAAAAGTGAAAAAAGATTAAAACAGTGTAATATGCTTTTTAGAAAGGCTGTAAAAATGAAATTTTAATCAAACCAGTGGCTCATTTAAATGCATAATGCCAAGCTAGGTGTTTTTTACTGGTCATTACACCTTATTTTAAATAATTGTATCAGCAGAGATTTGTAATTTCTTACAAATACCCACTCTGCACTCTAGGTGGTGGACTTGAGTATTAGAAGAAGTAAATTGCAAATCACCTGGATTTCCTCTTGTGAAAATTGCTACTTGCTCTGCTTTTTGGGCTCTCTGGAACCCTGAGATCCATGGTACAGTGTTGAACCTTTAACAGTAAAGACTCGCTTGTGCTTTGGTGTATAAGCTGCAAGCATTCCTGAACAGTCAGGTTCAGGAAAATTTAATGTAATTTAGAAGTAAAATTTAAATTAAAAACTAGGAAGACAAATTATTCATCGTGAAACTGCAGGTTACAAAGTCGTTATCATATAGTAAACATTGAACTATGTAGGAAGACTCTTACAGTGAGTTCAGTCCCATCAGCCAGGCTGTACTCAAAGCTGACTCCCAGGGTAAATTCAATCTCTATGTTTCGGAAGTTGCTGGCTTCTTTGACATTAAATTTGTCCCCGTTTTGTTGGATGGTGATCTTCAGATTATCATGGGCTCCCAGCTTTCTTTTCATCATGCCAATACCTAAAAAAAATCAGTTAACATAAATCAGAAAAAACCACCAAACCTCTGGAGCATCATATTTGTCCCTTTTTAGTGAATTCTATGTGGCCAAGTGAGTTTATTCCAGCATTCTCACCCAAATTTTTGTCCTTCAGTTTTCATCAAGGCCATGTTCACTGGTACACATATTGTACAAATCACTGTCTTAACTGTGGCTATATTTATATCCATATAATAATGCACAGTTTGTACAAACTTTAAGTAAATATTGATGTTATAATTACTTGAATCAAATGTTTTTCTGAAATTGAGGAATGATGATTTCCTCCCTGTGTAATTTTTAAACTGGTTTGACGTTGTCAAAATAATAGTCCAGCTATAGAATTCTGATTAAAGTTTATGCACTCAAATCTAGACTAAAAGATTCTTTTTTCTGCTGAAGTAAATTTGGAATTAGTTAGGATGCTTAAGATTAACAAAGTGTAATTAAAATCAGAACATTTCTCAGCATCTTCCCCCCCTGCCCTCGACTATTTTGAAAATAAAGGCAGTGGCAGAGCAGCCAAGAGTGAAAGGACAGGCTGGCCCCAGGTAGCTCTCAGGCAGCTTGAGTTTGTATTCAGCTGGAGTGATATTTTTCCTGCAGGAGGGATTGGAAATGTGAGCCTTACCCATGGCCTCCATGAACTTCTCATAGTTCTCATTTCTGTCGATTTTCCAAGTGCCGTCGAATGCCATGGCTGTGCCTGCAGGAGGGCTGCTCTGCAGGGATGAGTCTTTGCACAGGGAATTTATGTACTGCCTTATCTTGAGAGCAATTTACAGCATGATGTGGCTGAGTAAAGCTCAACTGATGCACTGTCCTCTCCAAGGAGAAGTTTCCTGCCGTTCAATCAAATTCCCAGTCCTGACCACACTGCTTGCTGAATGTCTCTTATTGCCATCAGATTAGAATCTTTATTGCTCAATCTCAATTAAAAATTGCTAATCAATTCATTCTGACCACCATGTGGAGTAAAACTCAGGTGTCCAGTGAAAGTAATAATTAACCTGACAGCATTGCTTGACATTTTCTATCTCAGTTGCATCTTCAAGCTTGTGGGAGAGACTTTAGGCAACTGGAGGTGATATTATTTACCCAACAAAACAAACACAAGTCTCTACTTTGTCCATTATAATTTGTTTGGGGTCTGTTCCGCTCAGCATAACAAGCACAGGGCAGAGGATTTACTGAATGTCTGCAGGTTGTTTCAGAAAACTCTCCTCTTGCTGCCTGTCTTAACACTGAGCTGTGAAAATGAGGATGGTCGTCTCCATTCATGTGATCACTTTTTAACATATATATAGCTTAAATTCTCAGCAGCATCTACCAATATTCTTCATTATAACACATTCAGTGAAGAAACCAGCCAGATGGAAGGTGTTCAGGCTCTTTACTCCCAAGGGTGATGAGGGAAATACCTCACAATGTGCATTTTACAACAACAGTTAGGTCTTCGTGTGTAGTTTTCACATGCAGGTTTTTTTCCACAATTTCATGCAGTTTTTGATTACCTGACTCAAAAGATGTTTTAGCCCATGCCCTGTGCTGTGCCAATTGTGCATGCCTGTCTTACCCTTCGGCCAGCTCAGAAAATGGCAGACTTTATTCTAAGAGTCAGATTATTTGTTTTTATTGCACTGCTGTGTATCTTGACCTTTGCAGTTACCACTACCAGTCTTCCATGATCTCTGGTGTATATCTACATAAACAAAACCACCCAGTGTTGAGTTATAGTTCATCCCAGCTGTTGTTACGTAACAAAACTGATAACCCTCTTTACAGTCTTTGCAGTAAGGTTCTTTCTGGCAGTGGCTGTAGTGCAACTTCTGCTGTATTTAGTAGAAAATCGAGGCTTAAAATAATGTGACTTGCTCAATATGACGAAATATGACTTTGGTTTTTCTCATGTACTAGAATCATACAATCTACACTTCGTTTAGAGTTCTTTTGTCTTCCTATAGTACCTGGTTTTCCTTCTAAAATCACAATTAAAATCGGTTTTATAGATTTTCCTAGTTGGAATACTTCACAACCTTTTTCCTTCTTCTGTCTCCCTCTTCCTTGTGTGGTTTTCAGAACCACAGCTTTTTCTTTGATGGTGCATTGAAATCTTGTTTTCTAGTATTGCTGATTTCATGACAGTTTTGAAAGCTGAGGGTGTGTTCTTGGCTTCGTGGCTTTCTTCAACGTGCCAGCTTCAGAACACTGAAAATGGGCAAACTTACTAACTTTGATCTTTAGAAAAGGTGGATGGCAATAACTTATTAACTTATATGGTTATGCCAACCTCATCCTGCCAATCTATGATCATCGTAGCAAGGTGTGTTGTGATGGCAATTGACAGTGAAGTTCCAAAGATCAGGGTGATAAAAAGGCTTTTGCAGTGGGTTGTATTCATCTCTCCTGTTTATTGTTTTGTGGCTTGTATTCGAGTTGTTCCGACTAAAATTAGCTTGGACAGTAGAACTGTTGGGTTGGTTAAGGCTTGGTGCCAGCATAAACATAATATACTCATGAAAATATTGATTTCTATAATAAGAGATTAATCCCTGATAAAGCCATGCAGATTGATTGTGCAGTATTTATGAGTGTTTTCTACTGGATGATTGATTCTTCATTATGTCTTGGGATGGGTTGCAAAGATGGATCCCTTACTGGGAAGTTTCACTAAGCATTTGAACCTCAATATTCAATTTTATATCACTGAGGCAAATAAGTTCTATTCCAGTAAAGCCAACTTAAGCATAACAGTGGGTGGCCTAGCAACCAGGAGCTTGATGGAGCCTAACTAATACCTTGTCTTGGATAAATCATTTCAAAGTACATATTGCAGCTGGGTGTTGCATTGCAGCAGGATTAGATCCTGCTTGAGCTAGGTGTTGTCCTACTCCAACTGCCCGTTTGCCGAATTCCTGCTTTCATTTTCATTCAAGGAGAATCTCCTGGATGCTGCTAATGTGAAATCTGTTCAGCAGGAGAATTCAGCATTTGAGGATTACCTAGAAATTTCCAGTGAGTATAGATCCATTTGTGTGATTAGTTAGCAGTGGGCTGTGTGTTTTAAAACTTGCTTTTGACTGTCTGTATACACTGCGTTTTAGTTCCTGTGTAATGGCTGTGATCCATAAAGTGCTGCATTTTTGAGAGTTTTTTATTGGAGAGAACTGAAGTGCAGGAGTTAATAAAATGCAGGTTGAAAAAATCAGGAAGCAAAATTTAGGATCAAAACAGTAACAACCCTGGTATTTACTTCATCACTTTCTGTATGCTAAAATGAATCCTAGGATTACATAGAATAATAGAATCTGGCCTCATTTCAATAAAAAAAGAGTGACAGTCAACAATTGCCAATAAAAATAAGTGTGCTTTTCCAGAAAAGGTTAAATGAATCTCTGAGTATTAGTGCCATTTGACACTTGCCACATACAGACTGATATGCCAGTTGCCCTGTGAGGCTTTTTGTCAGGCTTTTCTAAGGGTATTTAAATTTATATCTGAATATTCCTGTATTCCCCAATTTTTTGTTTAGAATATGAAATGCGATCATAGGGTGGGGTCAAGTTGTAGTCCAGTGAACTAAGAATGTACAGTATTGAAAGTCTGCATCAGTCATTTCAGTTTCTAATAAATCTGAACTTTTAGCTCATTTTAACATGACTTTTTCATTACTGTTAACTTTTTTCTCTTGATTATAAAATAGCTCCAAACCCCACAAAAGGTTATTGTTATTATCTGGATTGGTGGCTTGAATCTAATTTCATCTGTAAAGTAGTGAGCTTCAGAGTTCTGAGTGCAGTGTTACAGCAAGAGAGCACCCTGTATGGCTAAGATATTTAAATATTTGTATTTGCAAAAGGAAAAGATGGTTTCAGATTGAAATTCTTTTCTAAGTTCGGGCATCATGTGTCTCCTGTAAAAGCAGAACAGACACCCAGGTTCTGGTGCTTGTTCCAGCTCAGAAATGGACTTTCCATGTGACCTTGATCAAACTAACCCCTCTACTTATCTGTAAAATGAACTTTCCTTTCATTAAGGAGCTCTATATATCATAAAATAAATTGCCAGTGACTTTATTAACTACCACAATAAAAAGATTACGAATGCTTATATGCAAATGTATCGTGTAAACTAATGGTATGATTTTGCCATGGATTTTACTCCTAGAATTTGGTGGTGTTAAACAGGAGAAACCTGTGTAAACTGTAGATTTTTCAGCCACTTTGCAGCCATTATGAACTTGGAGTATTTTTCAACTGAAGTGGTTCTGAAGTTCCGTGTGTGTGCTAAGAAATGTTACTGTTCTACAACTCAGTGACTGCCAGGTTCCATAAGTCTGTCCCTAAAGCTTACTATCAGAACAAACTCACTCATGTGGTTTTTTCCTAAAAATCTTAAAGGGTGAGGTTTCATGGGAATATGAAATGCAATAGCTGTCACCACTGCTACTAAAAATGCGGCCGGAGGAAAGAGCTTTTGTCTTTTCCATTTGTTAATGAGGCATCAGAGCTGTACAAGAAGAGAAAGACCTCGTGTAACGTTCATTCATCTCTTCAGTAAAAATGCCCTCCCTCAAGGTCGCGTTCTTTCCAGGGCTGGGCAAGAAATGGATCCCAGCGCTCCTGTTGCAAACACTGCCACTTCTCAGAAGGGTATTCAATCCTCCAGCAGGCCGGAAAGGCTGAGCAGGAGCATGACTGGGCTGGCGAGGGGCTGGGAAGGCTGCAGTCCCAGCAGCAAATGGTGCCCTGATGTTTGCAGATATGCACGGGCACTTGTGCAGTTGCACTCATACACTGCAGTTGGTTCCAGCAAACAGTGCTTGTGTTTTGTGCTCAGCTAAATCTGGCCCTTCATAACTTCTTGAATGAGCCTGCTGTTTGTCAGGGGTGTACATACTTTTTGGTTTTGCCTAGAGCTAAAAAAAGTCAAGTCAGAAGTGTTGCTGTGAAGGATCTAATAGGCAAAGAACAGAAATTGCCAAGAAGCCCACTGGTTCAGAATTACTTCTAGGATTAGCAATTGGTGCAAGATGAGGCTTTGGTTTTCAAAAATAATTTTTTTTCCACAGTTTTTGGTTGAAGTCACTGGGCTGACTATTTCTTTCTTGCAATTGATATCCCCAGGAATTGATCTCTGGGGGCAGAGGATGTGGATACATCTGTGTAACTCTTCCATTTGCTGCTTCTGCTTTCTGTCAGAAATAAACTGGTTTCTGACAGCGCTCAGGAGGTGCAGCTCCAGTGCTCTCTAGTGGTGGGTGGCACTGAATTATTTTTTGTGGGTTTGAAACAAGAACTACTTTACTGCTGACTGATCTCAGTAGTACTCAGAAGTATCTTGATATTAGCAGATACTTTTCAGGATTTCTAGGACCTAGAGAAGTTACTATGAAATACAAATTTACAGAAGCAATGATTTGAATCAGGCATTGAAAATTACACCTCAATAATATTAATTACAACAAACAGTAAAATTTGACATCGTCCTTTTTATTTTAAAAAGCATGAAAACAGTACAAAGAGAAGAATGAGGAAATAAGTAATAAGTAGCAGTCTGACCACAGAAAAAAAGCTGACCCTTATGTTCTCTAGCAGCTGTACAATAAGTAGGGCTAATGATTCTCTTAAGTAATGTAACTAGCTTTATTCTAAGAAGTCATAGGACAGAAGCAAGAGAGAACACGTAACATTCAGAGGACTTTAATACTGCTTAAAGGCAAAACATAATATACAGAGAAACTCCTTAACCTAGTACAAAAATACTGTGCCCAGAAACTATATATTTGTTCAGGTATTTTTAAAAGATAGAATACAAATGGACAAACTCAGTGACTAGTGACTGTGATTAAGGTTTTTATTAAACTATAATAGGAATGTATGTTAAAACTATTTACAGTGCATTTCAAACTACATTCTTTAAGAGACACAAGCAGGTGTCTGCCATGTGAGTACAAACAGGACTCAAATTCTTATCTCAGTTACATCTGTAAGGTACCTTAGGCATCAGTGGGAATTAGCTGAACCAGCAAAGAGCAGGTGAGGCAGCTGTCACCAAGGGTAAGGGTTTGGTCCCTCTTTCCAGGTAAAAAAAAAAGGTGGATTTGACCCATTCGTTCACTTTCTATACAGCTCAACCCAGCTCCCTCTGAGGTAAATGGGAATCACAATATTGACTTCTGGTGGGCATCTGAGCATGTGTGAGGCCCTGACTTGCCAAGCTCATGCTGCAGGAGTTAGTGGGAACCAGCAATTACAGAGCATTGTCACGCATTTACAAACCTTGGTACTCAGATGCGAGTTTCGTAAATGGAAACAACCTTCCTTATGTGGACAAGAGACTTTCCTGTGCAATTTCCATTCACCTTGCTATGACCAAGATAAAATATCCTGCTGTCACAGTTGGCCGCATTTAGCAAGTGTCACTAATTACCAGGATAGACTCTGTGATGTTTCTTCTTTCTGTCAAAGTCCAAACCAAAAAACTCAGCCCTCATTATTTACCATACTCTGGCCAAACTCATTCTGCTATTCAAGCTTATGTTTTAAATTAGTGTAAGCCCCTGAAAACGTACAGCAGGGAATTGGGAAATAAAGCTGAAACCTTGTAGAATGTAAACTGCATGTAATTTGACATGAAGAAAAAAACCTTCAGCATCACAGAGATAAGACTCTGAATGAATACTACTATATAAATTTGCTTGAAATATGAGGTCTTCATAAAACCTTAAAAAAATGTGAATTTATTGTAAGTGAGGCAACTTTTTTCCATAAAAAGTCTTTGCTATGTTCTTATGCGTAACTGGAAGGGACAGCAGCTGGATCACTCCTCTAGTTTTAATGACCTAGATCTAATTCTTCATTATCTTTTTGTGTAATCGGTTGGAAAATCAGTTACCTGGTAATTTTGACA